>JBBJLR010021409.1:0-13127 GCA_037577145.1 Brachypetersius gabonensis
ACAGCTCTTTGGTCTTTCCCATGTTGGAGAGTTTGGAGTCTGCTTGACTGATTGATTCTGTGGACAGGTGTCTTTTACACAGGTGACTAGTTAAGACAGGTATCTTTAATGAGGGTGACTTATTGAGTAGGAGTGTCTAACCACTCTGTGGGAGCCAGAACTCTTAATGGTTGGTACAGGTTCAAATACTTATTTCACTCAATGAAATGCAAACCAGTTTCTATCTTTTATTTAAAGTTACTTTGTCAATTTTCCTTTTGATGTGCTATCTGTCACTGTTAAAATAAACCTATCATTGAAATGATCCTGTTCTGAGACTTTTCATTTCTTTGTCTTTGTTCTTTGATATAATCAGTTAGGGGTCAAATAATTATGTCCTCCACTGTACATTAATGAATTGGTACCAATTCATTAATTGAATTGGCAACCAAATTCTGGCAACCAAATTCTAAATTTTTACCTTAATATGGGCAATATATATTTTTTTTGAGTTGTTCCTTTCCTGAGTGGTGATTTTTAGAGATCCAGTGTGAAGTTACTCAGATGAGGGAAGTTACTTAGCGTATTGAAAGCTGAAAACAATTCTTACTTCTGTACCGCTTAAGTCAATCCCTTAATATAAAGTACCTGTGAATGTCTCTCTGGACAAGAGTATCTGCCATATGCTGTAAAACTAAATGTATTAATTGACATGATTCATATATAGTCTTTTTTTCACACATTTTAACATCATGTCTGTCCTTGTTCCGTTTGCAGCCCCACTTTTTATTCATCACCCCCCAGTGTTCTCATATGTCTCTGCCCTGCGTTTTTAACGCTTTCATGTGTATTGTCCTCTCCTGCACCATTTATTTTCTAGTTTATTCTCCGTTTTACTGTACCTCTGCATTTGCATTCAGACAGTGTTCGCGACCCTGACACCTCTATTCATAATAGTTGACGTTTTGAATTTTTTCTGTTCAAAAACGTTTCTCATGTGGAACACCTTTTGTCCCCATTACTCAAGATTCTAAGTAGGCGCCTGGATGCCTATGGACACATTTATATTACGATTTCATAATAAAGTTGCGGACTCTGGCAGGTCGGCTCCCTTTCTCTGTATAATTCTCGTCCCTTATTACATTCAACTTCTGCCAGATGCTAAAAGAGTACTTTTTAAAGTGGTCTGCAAAAGTCTCTTCCTGCACCGTCAGCAAGACTGAATATTCAGAAGAGGCCAAAGCGAGAAGATGGGAGCAGAATAAATATTTGATCTGGATAGTGATGGATAAAATGGGGGGACCATTGTAAAGAGAGACTGGACGCAGAGCTGCTGGAGGTCAATCCCAGGGTCTTCTAGGCACTTTTTTTTCATTCATCTCATGCTAAATGCATAGCCTGCTTTCTGACCATAGGCTGTTTCAGTTCATCAGCTATCCCACTCAGTTCAGTCATGGGTCTATTGGTGCTTTTCTACTGGCACGAGGGACCATGCCTTACTGCAAGCAAATGTTTTTTCATTACAAATAAAGTGACCGGTTCCTGAGCTGCTCAACGGCAGGGCTAAAAGTGGGCCGCAGCTTAGCAGACTGCTTTCTGATTGGTGGAAATGTCATCACAACATGGAAAGAGGTCATCATTTTTTTCACTGTTTGCACAAAAATACAACAATAGAGATACAAACCAACAACTGGGAAGTCATCAAAGTACAAGCACTACTATCTGTAAATTTCAGTGGGAGTTCAGTGGGAGTTCTATAATGCTACTGTTAATGCTGTGAGGAAGTCAGAGGTGTACCAGGACATAGCTGGGTTAGGTTATCATCACACAGAAAAAACTCCAAGAAAACTATAAATAATAAAAGACCACAAAATCAGCTCTGGCAGAAAACCTTTCTACTGGTTCGACTTCATGGACACAGTTTTGGGACAACAACATGCCATAAACTGTGGGGAGAGAGTTATAAACGCTGTTCCCAGGCAGATATACACTGGAAAATTAAAGTTCCAAGCCACTGCAGTACGGTTTAGGTACAGCACTGTTTCTGTATGCCTACGGTTAAAGTTCCTGATGCGAATATAGTTACTGTTAATGTCTTTTTTTATGTTCGGTGCTTGACTTGCAGAGACAGCAGTGCAGAGAACTCCTGAGGTGAAAATGTTTCTTTGGGATGCTGCAACCAAAACAAACTGAAGAGAGAATGTTCTTTGGTCTATTACAAGTGTATCCCTTTACAGTCTTCAGTTTAGATATTCAAATGTAATTATGCAATTGCTCTTTCAATTTCTTAATGGCATTTTTATTCAATTTATTGTGCTCACAGATTCAAATATGTTCCAAAAACACACCTCAGTACAACCAACTAGCAGTTGACACACATCAGTGTATAAAAAGACAGGCTAAAAATGTCCTGAACTAACCAGCAGTCTAGAAACATCTCAGTACAACCAACAGTCTAAAACTGCTCCATCACAACCAGCAGTCTAGAAATGCCCCAGTACAACCAGAAATCTAGTAATGACCCTAACTGAACAAATACAGTTTACAAAAGCCTCAAAACAACCAACAGTCTAGAAATAATCTGTTGTAACCAACAGTATAGAAATGGGCCAGTACAACCAGCAGCCGAGAAAAGCCCCAATTAAACCAGCAGCCTTGAAAAAGCCCCAGTACAACCAGCAGTCTAGAAAAGCCCCAGTACAACCAGCAGTCCAGAAAAGCCCCAGGATAACCAACTGTCTAGAAAAGCCCCAGTACAACCAGCAGTATAGAAAAGCCCCAGTACAACCAGCAGCCTAGAAAAGCCCCAGTACAACCAGCAATCTAGAAAAACCCCAGTACAACCAGCAGTCTAGAAAAGCCCCAGTACAACCAGCAGTCTAGAAAAGCCCCAGTACATCTAGCAGCCTAGAAAAGCCCCAGTACAACCAGCAATCTAGAAAAGCCCCAGTACAACCAGCAGTCTAGAAAGGCCCCAGTACAACCAGCAGTCTAGAAAAGCCCCAGTACAACCAGCAGTCTAGAATTAGTGCTTGTACTTACTTTCTTGTATCACAGTATGATGTAATTTCTTAAGATGAATCCTAAAGGTAATTTTTTTCATCACAAATCTTGTGGGCAGCACCAGAGCTGCCTCTACTATTACTGACCACAGATTGTGTGGAGGTGGAGTTGAATGTTGCAGACTTAAAACAATTAGCCCAAATGAAGAACGCATCTCAGGAGAGTGTCACTGCATTTTCACAGCACAGCGCATTTGACCCAGAATTACAGACAGGCTGTGAGTCTATAGAGCAGGACAGAGGCAGCCACTTCTCAGTCAGTTCTTATTCTTCTTGCGACCTTTGGGTGGTGTTGTTTGTAGTTCAACGGGAGTTCAAAAAAAAAAGGAAGCAGCTTCAAGTCATTAATGACAAGCGAAACAAAGTAGATTCAAACTTATTTTGATGCCTATTTTCATCAAAAGTGGGCCCATTTGTACCAGCCATCCCCTGGAAACTGTGTTTCTTTTATTTATTCAGTTCTGACTGAATACTATAATCATGAACAGTTTCTAACTAAGCACAATTAAGAGCTTCATTCCAAATAATTGACATGAATTCTCAAATGGTCGTTTGCTTTGGACATGTGTCTTTGTCTCCCACATCACTTTCAGAGCCTTTTTGGAAAAGATTTCCTCCCTTTCTCTGTTCACTCGCTCTTCCATTCAACATTTTTTTGCTTATTATTGTAATTGCATGCAGATGCTACATGTCAGTTGTGTGGCTTTGCTTGAATTCAGGCTAGCTTGACAGCACACATTAGCAAAATGAGCAGTGAACTCCACAATGCTCTATTTATATAATGTCTTTTCATGAATTAAATTAGACTACATGGCAACAGATGTCAATTTGATCTAATATGTGAATACGTTAATAAAACTTGCAGGCTACCAGTGGTTAAAGGGACAATATGTGTTTGCATTCCTCTGGCTGCTTGACTTGTTGCCAGCAGTTTTGCATGCACTCACTCTTGTCTAGTTGTCCACTGTAAGAAAGAATTCCTGGCAAAATATTTTGTATTTTTATTAATGTTTATAGATTGCTGGTGAAGTCTAGAGAAACCAAACAATTATGAAAATGATAAACCATACAGCCTTCAAAGAGTGGTGACATTAAATGGACTTGATTGTCGAAATATTACTTTTATTATATTAAAATTACTGACAGCATCTGGTTTCACTAGTCAGGCTGGCATTTTATATAATACTGAATGACCTGGAGTAAGTTTCCTTCTAAGAGAGAATCAGATTGCATTCTTCAGTTAGTGAGAAACCTCAAAGTCCCATTTGTTAGTTTGTATCTTCATAGTTGTTTTTTTGCACAAACAGTAAAAAACATTGGTTTCTCTCCATGTTGTTATAACAAGATTTCGACGAATCAGAAAGCACTGATGCAGTCAGTTCAGCTGTGGCCAGCTTTGGGCATGCCCCCAAGCAGTTTGGGTTAAATCGGGCACTGTCATGGGGGCTTCCTTTAACCCATGGTGGATAAGAAGTCCAGGGAGCAGCCATGTCTTTCTTGGAAACCTTATTAAAAACAAAAATAAAACAAGAAACAAAACCTGGCACTAGGGCTTAAACATTTAACAGACCGTGGAACACAGAACTGGAAACAGTATCAGGAATACATTGTACAGAGATCAGGAATACGTGGTAAAGGATACAAGGATACGTGGAAACAGGCAGTGACACAAACACCATGACAAATACAATGACCGACAAACATGGTGACTGTAGACAGAATTTAAATACAAGAAACACATGAACATATAACCAATGACAGGACAGAACACATTACCCTGAGTACCCCCTCAGCTGAAACCATTTCACAGGCCAGGGGTACTCACGGTGTCCCAAACATGAAAAACAAACACATAAACTCAGCTTCCCCTAGTGGTCGCTGACCAGACCGTGGCAGGCACAAGTCTCTTTATTTGTAATGGAAAAACATTTGTGCAAATGGAAAAGGTTTTTTTTAATTGTTCAAGCGAAACAGTAGAAGGTCAATAATGAGGTGTTTCACAGACCGATTTTCACTAAGCAGGAAACCTAAAAGCAGTCTTTACCCCAGGATCAGTATCATATGGCATCCTGATCTAAAGCGAAACTAGATGCTGTCGGTAATTGTGACAAATTTGATATTTGCAACAACATTTTTAGTGGCGTAATTGCTGATTCACCTATTAAAAATTAAAGGTAATTTATTGAAAGTTCAAGTACCCATATTTGAAACCTATATCTAGTTCTAGTTCTGCCTAGCAACGTTTTCATCATTTTTCAACTTCGACTTCTCCAACAACCTCTAAACGTCAATAAATCTACAAGACATTCTGCCATGAATACTTTCTTACAATGCATCACGATACAAAAAGGTATTTTTGGGATAACAAAGGACCATAAACTGTGGGGAGAACACTGAGTCAAAAACCGTTACCGGGCTGAGATGCACCGGAAAATCAAAGCGCAATGAAAGTCTCAAGCCATCGCTGTACGGGTTTGATACAGCACGACTCTTTTACACCTATGGACAACTACCTTAAGTCCTTGACTTTCAAGTTTAAACCCAGTGAACGTTTCACAGGCTCCTGACCTTCTCCCTGATGGCTTTCACCATTTCTCTCATCATTTTGTCACCCGCATTTTTATAAATGAGCCAAAGCTGAGCAAATTGCCGCTGTGGAGAGAACCGAACATTAAAAATCAAATCAGGGAGCTGATTCAGAAATCAATGCATTCAATGCATATATGTGCTGATAAATTTAAATTATGGTCAAATATACAAGCTGCTAGAGCCTCAAAAATCATCAAAAAATTCCTGAAATGTTTGCTTATGTCAGAGCTAATATTTTCCAATGATCACTTAACCCAGTTCTATTCAACGTCAGTAGCAAGTGGCCGGATATGAAAGTCACTGGGGGGTTCGCGGGCCACAGAAATTCATGCTGTCCAGGCTGTGATTCCCGGTGGGGGAATCAACTGGATTCAGTGCCGGAGGGCGCGTATTTCCACACTGGCCCAAATTTACCATTGGACCGATGGCCGCTTTAACCATCAAACATAGCCGTTATAACTCTGTCCGGTTCTATGCGAGAACTCTGACTGTTAAAGTCGTTAGAGTAGATACATCACCGAGTTAAAACTACAAAGATTCTCCCCTCGCTGTGTGTATGACCGGATTCTCTTTTGTTACGGCCAGCTCTGCTCTCCTTTTTTAATACACCCATTTTCTGGGTGTATTAAAAAATACACCCAGAAAAGAGACAAATCCTGCCTCTTTTAACTGCGATTGGCTAATAATCTTATAATCTGGATAATTTTATACAACACAGCAGAAAACGAATCTGGGCAAAAGTAGCGGGGGACGACCAGCCAAACATGATCCAAAACCCATCATTTTATTATATTACATGAATCACACACTGATTTATTGGCAGTCTTGTGGGCCATAAACATTTTTAAAAGGGCCAGATCTGGCCCGTGGGCTGCTAGTTGAATAGGCCTGACTTAACCCTTGGAACATGAGTGGGACAGATCTGAACCAAAAGCGCAACAAATTGTCATCATACAGAAAAACAACTCCTTATATGGGAGCACCCCCAGTTTGTGT
The DNA here is from genome assembly GCA_037577145.1 of Brachypetersius gabonensis. Taxonomy (NCBI): domain Eukaryota; kingdom Metazoa; phylum Chordata; class Actinopteri; order Characiformes; family Alestidae; genus Brachypetersius; species Brachypetersius gabonensis. The sequence continues at coordinate 6,627 of JBBJLR010021409.1, forward strand.
TCATGTTCCAGGTGTCAGACGTCTTGCTGAGCTGTCTTTGGTGTTCCTATGTCGTGTAGAACCAAAGTTATTGTAATTTAAAAAACATGTAATAATAAAAACTGCTACTGGGGTTTAAAAAATGTTGTCACAGGGCCATAACAAACAAAAATGCCCAAATTTCTTTCATGTTAGGTTTTGGAAACAAACGGATATACCACAAGATCTTTGAAGGAGAACTTTCAGCAGAGTCCTACTGAGGAATGGAGGTCTGGAGAGCGACTGAGTGGCAGTGTGCTGAGTGAAGGAGCGGCAAACGACAAGTGTGTATAAGAACACCAGTTTTAGACTATTTTACACCGTTTACATTTGTTGAAATCAGATTTTACTTAAGGACCTCGCTACCGCACCATGTCCACTTAATGGTAACTCTGTGCCGACAAGAGTAACTGTACAGCCTGGCTTTATGGCGACTGAAAGAATCCGAAGGAAAGATACCACAGCTTTATGGCAAATGTGGTGTGTGTTGGGATGTGTTGGTCTATTTAGAGACTGTAGCCATCTGTTGATGCCCAGTGTCATCTAGCACCTCCATCAGTGGTGTTTCTGACCACAGAGTTGCTCTTTGCTGGATATTTTTGGGCAGCTCTCAACCTAGCAGACATACCACTGTGTACACTATTACCACTGCCACACACACACACACACACACACACACACACACACACACACACACACACTGCCATGCTACTACAACTGCTGTGCTGAGAATGGTCCACTATCCAAATAATACCTGGCCAATAGTGGTCCTGTGGTCAAACTGAGTGATGAGTGGAGTAGAGGGTTGCCAATGGACTACAGTGTGCAACTGAATACCTTTTGCTTAACATTAAGGCTACCCTCATAAAGGGTTATTAAATGATTAACAAGCAGGTTGTTCTAGGCAGTTTATATGTCATTAATAAGGAGTTATAAACAAGTTATAACAGTTGTTAAACTTTCAACTTCATCAGGTCCATGCAACTACCGATCAGATCTTGACAAATAGTGACCTGACTTGTTTGTGGCTTGTCCCTTTAAGATTGACTATTTTATTATATGTGAATAGTGTAAATTGTAAGTGTAAATGTAGACCTTTTGCATCTTCACCACACCTTGTCCACTATTTAATAAAGTAAAACGACAGACCCAGAAGCCACCATCATTGGACAGCATCCAAGCACTTGCTGTCCAACAAGATAATCAGTTGATCTTTTACTTTTCACTTTATTTGGTGGCTGCCAACAGAAATTAAGTTCACACAAATGCATGGAGTTTAGTACCTTTAAACACAATGTTTTGCTCTTGTTTAATGGAAATACTGCAATGCTGGGAGGAAAGGTTGCTAAAATATGTCATTTTCATGCATCCATCCATCATCTGAGCCGCCAGGATGGTGCATCTCAGTGCTTATGGGATGAAAGACAGAGAAACACCCTGAACAAACACACTTACACACACATTTTAGGGGCAATTTAGCATCTCCAAATCATCTGACATGCAAACCGGTGAAAACTTACAGAGACACAGGGAGAACATTTATGAAGAAAGTGTCCTGGCAACCCAGGATCGCTGCACCAATCCAGTGCAATTCAGTGAATTTCTTTGCATTCATACATTTTACACCATAGCTTACTATTTACTTGCTGCCTAATATATACTGTATATATATATATTAAGGCCAGGGTAACTTATATAAGGCTGGGCAACTTAACATGCTGTCATCACATTATCAAATTATTTACTTAACAGCGACAATTATTTTATTGTGCATTAATGCAGTTTTTAAAAAAAATCATTTTATTTTGAAAGTCTGCATCTTGCTTCGCAGGCATCTTCGCAGCGGTCAGGCATCCCATTACTTTTGTCCAAGTTACATGTAATAAGCACAAAAGTAGTGGGACGCCTGACCATTAAACCAACAGGGACTTTAATGACACTGCATTCAAATACATAGATTTTTATATGGAGTTGGAGACCCCTTTGTAACCCTTTGTAATGTGATTAAAAAAGGTATTCATTGCCTAGCATATATAGACATGTTCTGCATGGGGCTGTACACAAACCACTTCACGCTCCAAACCAGATCTCAGTGGGATTACATTTCACAGGTAAGGCTGAACAATTGTTTTGATTATATTTGCTAGTTATAAAAATCCCGTTTTATAAATCTTATCTACGACAGGCTAAGTTAGAAAAAGCTATGGTCAGCCACCAAACAACGTTTTGGCTGAACGTAGGCACTAACAGTTTAGATTGTTAGCTCTTTAGTTAACTTTTCTCAGGCTTTGGACGTTTCCTAAAGAAATCCACCTATAGCAAAGTTATACACCTATGTGTCCAAGTCAGCCTCCAAACAACATTTTGGCTAAACGTAAACACTTTAAAACGGGATTTTATAATGGCAAAATATATCTTTTTTTAACCTTACCAGGGTTTGCTTGACAGATTTTGAAAAAGCTGCCCTGTGATGTGTGCTGTGCTAGTTTGCTAGCAGATGCTGAACTGGCGTCATATTATCAAAGCTACCACTAGTTCACTTGGAGGTTTGAGGATTCCTTCTGAGTCAAGGTGGTCAAAGTAGCGGGGCGTGTTATTTGACAGTCAACACCAGGGCAGGCAGTCAGTGTATCTTTGTCCGGGCCACAATTTGGAACTGACAACCATCATTTTGTGCTCTTGTCTTTAGTTGTGTCTGTCTTCCACAAACTAAGCCTGCACCACACTGTAAGACTGGACACTCTTGTATTACAGAGTGGCAACACACAGACAAATCTGTGTAAGACAGTTCTGTTCCAAGGATTTTAGATCCAGTTCTGTATATAATTTGATACCTACACTGTAAACCCTAACAGTTAGTACTCAAAACCTGGTATTTAGTTAAAACAACAAGCAATTTTTATTATTTTAGTGAATAATGAGGCTTTGGTTTTATCGGAATAAAATGATTTGAGTAAACATAGCCCACTACATTATTATTTATGAGTATCCAGTTGCACGTTGAGTTACAAATGAGTTTACCGCCAGCTCACAGAAAAATTAAGATGGCTACTTTTGCGCAGGAGTGAAGCGGATTGTCACGGTTTGCTAGGGGACCGTGGCGTGAAAAGACAGGGAACCAGAACACAGCAACATAGTGACATAGAAAAGGGGTTTATTTACAAAGGGAAAACAAACACAGCACGAGGGCTGAAAACAGGGAAAACAGAAAACACACTTTACCAGGGGAATCCAGGGAGACAGGACAGGAACACAGGTCAGGAGCATACATGGGGGATGTGAGCTTCATGACGTTAATGTCAGACACGGCGCAGGGACTAAATACAGGGGGACACAGGGACTAAACCAATCAGAACACGAAGACTGAATATACATGAAAGAGGGACAGGTGACGGGAGGAACCAGACAACATGACAGGAACACGTGACTCAACACACAGACAGGAACACTGGGGACCCCTAGTGGGTCTACTGGGGAACAACAGGAATACAAACATGACTAGACATGAAAACAGGGAAACATGACCGGACATGATACAGAACAGGAGGGAACCAGGGGGGAACCAGGGACAGGATCAGGGACTGAAGGGAACCAGAGGGGAACCAGGAGACAGGAGGGAAGTCAGGAGGGACCAAGGAGGGAACTAAGGGAACAGGAGGGAACAAGGGAACATCAGGAGGGACACGGAGGGACCAACAGACACTCATCCACCTTGCAGCCAGCAGGAGGGAAGTCAGGAGGGACCCTGCAGCCATCAGACACTCATTCACCCTGCAGCCAGCAGACACTCAACAGACAGAGGGGATCAGGAGGAAACCAGAAGGGGACAGGAGAGGAACAGAGGGACCAAGGAGGGACACAGAGGGACCGAGGGGACATCAGGAGGGACCGGGAGGAAACCAGGAGACAGGGTCAGGGACTGAAGGAGAACCAGAGAGCCAGGAGGGAATTCAGGAGGGACCGAGGGGACATCAGGAGGGAACAGGAGGAAACCAGGAGACACAGAGGGACCAAGGGGACATCAAGAGGGAACATGAGGAAACCAGGAGACATGGAGGGACACGGAGGAACCAGAGGGAAAACCAAACAGGAACTCAGGAAACCGGGGTAAGCAGGACTGGACACATGGGCAGGAACACATGAACGTGACAAAACTGGACAGCAGTGTACAGGGGATAATGGGGACATCTGGTGGACACAATGGGGAACAGAACATGACAGACCACCAGAACACAGGAACATGGGGTAAACCAGGACACAGAACACAACATCAACCAGAACTTAACATAAACTCGTCCTCTAGGCCTCATCACCCTTTAATGGCGGAAACCAGTCTCTGATAAAACATAACAGAACAGAATACATGAACCTGACAGATAAACATAACACTATAGAAAACATGGAGCTTTAAAATCATATTCGGCCTCTAGGCCTCATCGCCATAATGGTAAATGTCTCTGAATTAACTAAACAAAGGAACATAACAGAAACCAAAACCAGGGACATCAAAAAACCCAAAACATTCTAGAAAGAAAAGAAACTGAAAAGATACAAAAGGAAACAGAAAAACCACGCGCACGTGACTGAAAATAGAAAAAACCGACACGTGACCAGAAACCAGGGCCTAGAACCAGTCCGAGACTTTGTTCGGAGAGGATCTTTTCAAGTTATTCTGCATATACATGCATATTCTCAGGTTCGGTCTAGCTTTTTATTATCAGCATTTTTATCTGGCAAGTAAATTGTTTTCTATTTATTTCACCAATAGCCGCCCAATTTCAGCAACGTGCATGGCTAGTTAGTTTCTTTTGATTTAGCAAGTTACCCGAGAGAATCGTTAGAACTTAACTTTTTTTACTTTGTATTTTTAACACACAAATGAGCACATGTAAGTGTTATTCATAGTGGACACGGTAATGCGGGTCACAGCATTATCTGAAATGAGTACAAAATCGTGTAGGCTGGTTGAAGCATGGAAAGTGTTCGTTTGGAGCACAGAAAGAAAGCTGCCTGCTCTGTTTCTGTTAATAAGCAGCTGTTTATCTCTGGAGAAACATAATTTTCAGAGTTTTCTCCTGAAGTTAAGCAAACAATATATATTGAGAAGCTTGATCGATGCGGTCCTTTTTCAATCCGGTCTTTTGACAGTCATCTTTCTAGCTTAAACAACTACTTGTTAACAACTACCTGTTATCAGAAACCAGGCAGCTTTCTTTCTGCGCTCCAAACGAACACTTTTCATGCTCAAGGCGTGCATTTCGTCACCGGCCATTTTAGAGATGTGTGATTGCATTGTGAATGTAGTAAATGTGCAGTTAGAGTAAGCTTAGAGTTAGATGTGTAGGACACATAATGCAAGTAGGCTACCTGATAATAAATAATTATATTTATATTTTGTAATTCTTCTCTCTTGTAGGCTGAAGTGGAGGTCAACTGGTGTGGAATTTACTCAAGTCTAGGTTTGAATTGCACTATTCAACACAAACAAATCCCGGCTTTATGAGCGATCAGTAGGGTTAAGTTGAATTTTTAGTACATCACTACCTGCGCTCAGTGCCTGACCCTTCAAGTGGATTCAATTGATTGGAACTGCAAATTGTGTTCTGCATCTTTAGAAACCCGTGTGAAATGATTTAGCCACTATCGTTTGCAGCATAGTCACTATTCCAGAATTAGCCCCCTACCTTGTCTCTAGGACAGTTGCATTTGTACTTTTCAGTCATTTATTGTAGTGGTTCCCAAAGTAGGGGTCGTGACCCTCTGGGGGGCACAGGGTAGTGAGCAGAAGAAGCAAGGCAACACACCCAACACAAAAAGTTTAGCAAATCACTCCATTATACTGTTTATTTTCCGAAACAATACCAGCTGCCGCTCGCGATCTCGGTGTTGACTCTCGCCCCAGCGGCGCAGCTACGAAAAAGGCTACAAAAATAATCAATTAAATCTATTAATCTCTTCAGCAATGTGACGTTGTCATGTCATACCAAGTCTAATACATTCAGACTAATATTCCTCACAAACCAAATGGTATGTTTCTAGAAATATTACATTTGTTTATTTGTAAAATGTTTTACTACCAAATTCATCAATTAAATCTATTAATCTCTTCAACCATGTGACATGGTGATGCAAAACTACCTCTTATACATGCATACTAATATTCCTCAGATACCACAAGGCCTGTTTTTGGAAATATTGTCTTTGGGGTTTTTTTTGGTAATTTTTTTAATTCTGAATTGATCAATAAAATCTATGAATCTGAATGAATATGAATATTAGACTTGGTTTGACACCATAAGGTGACACAGATGTGTCACGGTTGGCTCCGTGAGCGTGGTGCGGAAGGACAGGGAACCGGAACACATGGACACGGTAAGGGGCAAAACGGGGTTTATTTACAAAAAATGGAGAAACAAACACACAGCACGAGGGCTGAAAACAGGGATAACAGAAATACACTTTACCAGGGGAATCCAGGGAGAC
>JBBJLR010021429.1:0-13126 GCA_037577145.1 Brachypetersius gabonensis
ACTGCCATCCCTGCATGCCATGTGTGTCATTTTTACAATATTCGATTCATATCTTTGTTAAAGATCCTCGGCTTACAATAGTGACAGAACCCTGAGTCATATTAGCCGCTGTTATCTGTTTCATAATGACTTAATTCAATCATAAATTGTACACGTTGTTCAGAAAAGACTAGAAAAGGTGCTCAGGCTCTGATTGCTCAAAGCAAAAGCTTTGTATTTCTATCAATTCATATAATTAGGCTATAAAATGTTTTTTTTTTGGAGAAAATAACTATTGCATGTAAGATACTGTCACTAGCGGAATGGGTGCTTCACCGATATGTGTACAGTAAGTGTAATGTATACAAGCGTAGACATAAAAACGATATACAGTATACTGTATAAGACGAATGAAGAAATTGCCGTTATATTGTTAGGTAATTAATGAAACAATAAGACATAGAAGTATCAACGCGATTTAATTCTGAAACAGTTCAAATGTCAGTGCTTGGGACATAATTCTGAAACGCTTTGAGCTCCATGTCATGTCTTGTAGTGACAGTGGAGGTGTCCTGAGAGTGGAGGGATTTTATTTTGAAAAGCTGCGGGCTTCATGGCATTTCCTGTACTGACAGAGGAGGTGTCTTGAGAGTGGAGGTCTGCAGCGGAAGTGACTCCACAGTGGAGGTCTGCAGCCAGATGCCTCTTGCATGATTTCAAATTTGCGCGCCCCCGGGGAAACATAGGGAAACTGGATCTGCCGGAACACCTGTTGATTGCCAAAGTGGCGGCCTTCGTCTTCTTCTTTTACCTGACCCAGCAGTGCTACATCTCCCCCTGCTGGTCGGAGTGGCAAAACCAGCCCAAGGCTGGTCCCTTACACCACGTTCAGTTTTCCCAAATATTTGCAGTCTTGAACATCAGAAAATGAGCATATATTTAGCCTTCAGGATACTGCAGTACATGTAATTTAACTCAAAAACATTCGTAACTTGTTTTGTTACCTCCCCAGAGGTACGAAGTAATTTGTTTGTCTCCCTCTCTCCATACAAATGTTTGGGTATACACACTACTTCTTTGACAGTATCCAAAAATTGGTCTGTTATTTGGTCATTAAAAATGAAGGCAAAAAGACCTCTCATCAGTACAGCTTTTGCATTAAAATCTAGACGAAATGTCAAGCGCTTGGGTATGCTCCTTATAATGGTCATAGTCTAAGCAGGTGCAATCATATTGTTGCGGAAATGCGTTCTTGTTTTCTCACTGCATTTCTTCTCAAATGCATTTTAGGTTTGTGGCGTGTTGGTGAACCATGTTGTACTTAATTGTCTTCAGTTAGTTTTTTTTTTGGTAACAGTCTCCTCCTAGGTGGTCTGGATTTTTTGTTCTGGTTTCATTTCCTGACGTTCCTTGTTAAATGACTCTAGCATTTTCCCATCTTGCCTTTTGTTTACCTTACTTTGTTCAAAATTATGATGTTTAGCTTCTATACTCACATTTGGTTTCTTAATCCTCTTAGTCCAGTTTGCTACTGTATTGTTTAGTGTATAGCACAGTTTAATATATGATACATAATGTATAGTACTGTATAAGTATATATTATAGGATATATAGTACTGTTTAGTGTATATAGTACAGCATGTATAGCACTATTTGATATGAGTACAAAACAAATACACAGGTGCTTTAGTCTTTAACAGTCTTTAATTACAAAGTTTAAAACTACATGCAAGTCTGCAAAAAAGGCAAAAAACTAGTGAACAAACAAATAATTGAAACACAGGTGTGAAAAACAATCAACAAAGAGAATGCAGGGAAAATCATTTTAGATCAATTTCGAAGCCAAGGAGAAAAATGCTCTGGAAGAACAGACAACTTCAGGGATGGACTGGTGAACTTAAATACTTAGAAACACAGATGCAGACAATACTGAAATCAAGAGACAACAATCAAAGGTGGCTCAGTGGTCCGGTGACCCAGAGCATGGGTTTGTCTAGCTGGGAGTGGATGAATGAAGACATGACAGTATCCCACTCCAAGCTCAGTGTCTGAAGGGGGAACATAGTCCTGAGCAGGCAGCAATGGGGGGCCAGTAGGCTTATGCAGCAATGACAGGTGACAAGGAGACAGTGAGATTGGCGACGTGTGACCAGGAGATTGTCACGCCGGCAACAGGCAACGAAGTGCTCTCACGACAAAGCAGACAGCATTCAGTTTATAGGAGCAGGCAGTGAAGTCTCACTTATGGCTGTGCCTGAAAACAGAAACTAAAGCATAAGCATCTCTTTCACATGGTGACTGTGTATTACAGCATCTTCTGGAAAAAACTTGCATTAATTCATACCACACTGAGAACCAGACGGGGTTCTTTCACAACCTTAAGCACAGAGGTGCGACCAGAACATCATTTGTGGGTGGGCATTTAACTTATCTGGGGGAGGGGGGATAGATGGATAGATAAAAATATCTATCCATCTATCCATTCCCTTTTTTGGGGGGGATTGTCAAATAGTAATAATAACAACTTAGTCTATATAACTTATAGAAGCAAAAATTCTGGCACAAATAATAATCTATTGTTCAATAACCAATTGGACCAATTGGAAAGCTGTTTTTTTTCCTCCATAGTTTTTATTGGATAGACAGAGCATTTCACAGGGTGAGCACTGCTTGTCTGTGGGGGCAGAGGTCACTCCTCCACTGCAGCATCTCACACAGCCTGGAGGTGCAGAATCTAAAGCTGGACTGCTGCAATCATTAAAAAATGTATGTAAACTATAATTTACATAAATCACATTTACCTGAGCTGATAACACAGGTCAACAGGTCAAAATCATCAGAGATCAGTTTCTGTGGTTTCTGTAGTGTTTTTCATGCTGATTTCAGATCTATGTTTAGTTTTTCCCACATGTACAGTGTTTGTGATGAAGCTAGTTCTATACTGCATGATACCTGGAATAATTAATATAATAATCAAAAACATCAAAAATATCGATTTTTCTTTTTTGATCTTATATGAAAGATCTTATATTCTTTTTTGATCTTATATATTAATCTCTCCAAGTTTCATCATAGAAATAATTGCGAAAATGTACTGAAATGGCTATTTAATCTGAGTTGTAGCTCTCAAATCTTACAAAAGAATGTACACAATAAGTGCTGTTTTCGCCTCTCCTCTGAAACGTCACAATCTCAGCTGTCCAAGTATGGTGTTAAAACGTCAGTCTTTGATCTTTTTAAACCTATCAAAATGCTTAAATCATGTACACAAAACCTTTTCAGTGGCCAATAGGAAGCCCTGTTCACAGCCTTGTGTCCGCCCACCCCTCGACAGATTAGCAGTGTTCTGTGTAGCCTAATGCTAGCGTTTTTTTTCAGAATATATCTCCTCACAAAGATCGGGTTTAACATTTGTATTTTGGGTCAACATCATCGAAGTGTAAGTGATGTGATTGCTGTTTGGTATAATGTCATTGTCAAAATAATGTAAAATAGCTAAAGCTTAAACTCAGTGGGTGTCTCCAGTTTGCGCTCTGCTGCTGGCCAGCAAGACTGAATCAAGTTGGTCAATGAGTTCTTTAGCTCTAGTGATGTGTCTTCTGATTAAAGTGACAGTGTTGTGGACAGTGAAGTGGACATGTTTCTCGGTCACACAATTTCTCATTCGCTCGTTCACTCATTCACTCCCGCACTCACTCTCTCACATACACACACACATGCACACACACCCACACAAACTCTCCCTCAGACATTTTGCCACCCTCTCTCCCTCTCAAAGGCTCTAAAGCAAATATATAGCATGTCTGCACAATCTTTGTAAATATTTACCAATCTATGTAAAAAGAGATTTTTCTGCAATATGAATTATTTGACATGTATTTAATAAATAATTAAGGCTTCAGTCCGAATTTATATTTTTTTCTAAGTATCTAAATGCCTGTAGTAAAATTTTGTTGTTGAATACTGGGTACATCTTTGAATGCTATGGATCATTAAAGATATCAACAAAAATCTAACAAAAACTTTAAATGCGATTTCGGTTTTTCAGTTTTCAGGAAAATGGTGTTGAGAGACCATAATTCAAACGATTGTAACTTGATAACCGTTTAAGATACAGCTTTGACCAAGATATCATTTTAAAGCTTATTTTCTCATCTTTTCAATGATTCCAAAACTTCAATTTGAATTTTGGGTCACTGTGACACATTTTGCCAGATCAGGTCACATATAATAATCATATGCTGAGTGTTTTTGAAGAAACAGTGGTAGCTGACTGACACTGATCATTATATCACTGACACTGATTATGCCACAGTGTGGCCTGTCTGACTTCACACTGAAAATATTGAAACAGTTCTTGATTGGTGCTTTGGTTTATCATAAAACACATGTAAGTCTATTGCAGATCTAATATTACTTTTCATTCAAAAAGCAAATCTGAAATCAGTATGAAAAACTGGTTTAGAAAAGTGTGTTGTGGTTTCTGATTACAAAAAAAAAAACTGTTGACCTGTGTAATTCATTTTTTAACTACAGGGCGCCAGTGAGCTGGAATTAGGGTTAAACTGACCATCTGGCATATCAGGCATTTTCATGCTGGGATGATGTGCTATTTGGGCTGTTTACTCATTTATTTATTTATTTATCGCTCTGACTGGCCCATAAGACTCGTCAATTGGTGGCTCGACTGACACTGGCCTGGTTCAACTAACTTTTTAAACACTACCCATTCACTCTGGTCCCTGTGCCTGTGAAAAACATTCACTAAAAACAGTCAGCACAGGAATATATTTCCTGACCACCAGCCCCTGAAATAGTCCTCTGCCGCCCATGGGTTCTTTTCCTTACTGACACAGGGCTGAACCAATCATATCTTTAAACTCCTCCCCCTTTGGCTCTGTGCCAGTGTGTTTTACAGCCACACTAGTTTGTCTTGTTACATTAATGAACGTGGGTGAAATAATCTAATAATAATGTCAGTGTTACTACTAGGAGATCGGCTGTTCATAACACATTGTTTACACTTGTTAAAACAATACTCATTTAAGTTCTATTATGGCTTCCTTGCTAAACTAAATCATCTTATTGAAAGTGAGAACATAATTTTTTAACCATCATTGATCAACATTAACAGTGAAACAGCAGTTAATTATCTATTATTGGTTGTGTGGTAAGGGAATATTTGGGGCTTGATGTTGGAGGAGCTTGTCGGTATTTATGAACAATATACGGACCTGAAAGACATCCCCACTTTTCAAAATCTCTCTCTCTCTCTGTCACACACACACATACAGAATGTTCTCTCTTTTCCCCCAAATATTAAAAGATTTAGCTAAATCTAGTTAATGACAGAGGTACAAGTTGAGGTAGAGAAGTCGACTAGTCGTATTTTTTTCCCCTCTCTCTGTGTAACGTTTATCTCAAGAAAGGGATCCAATCGCAGAGTAACAGTTCCAAACATAAATTTTACTGGAACAAGCGTGAGATTCCGAAAAACACTGGGGAGTAATCCACAGGTACAGATAGACATCCACGGGAACAAAACAGTAATCCACAAGAGCAAAAAGTAATCTAAACAAGAGCAGGAACAAAGGGAAACCAGGTCAAACATAGACTGGACATAGAACATACGAGAAGGCTAGTGCTACTACAGAGAGTATACTTTGCACAGAAGTGAGTCACACCAGTCCTTTTATACCACACCCACTAATATTCAGGTGAGGCTGATCTGTGTCTAATTGGTCCAAGGGAAGCTCCGGACTGTAGCTCCGGATTGGGTGGTACAGTAGCTCTGGCCCGTTGCCTTCCGGTTCTGTCCGTGCCAGATCTTACACTCTGTGCTTGCGCTTGTGTACACAAAGCAATCTCTGCCCCTGTTTGGCTTACACTGACATGTGTTCCAATTATTATAAAGCCTTCATAAAAGGGGCGGTACCGTTGGAACGAGGGGAATCTAAACAAAGACCACAACAAGACGAGAGACATGCAGCAGAGAAAACAGACACACATCACATGTGTGGAGATCCTTCATTCTAGACACACAAACAGCACAGAGACCTGCACAACCTGCAAGTCTGTGTTAAAATACAGTAACAGTACCGGCGCTCTGCATCTGAAACAGCTCTGCTAGCTAACATGGCTAACGCTAGCACTGCAGGAAGTTGTGGCTTAAACTGTTCCACTCTCAGTTCTATGCTTAAATTTACCAGAAGATACAAGGTATCAGGCTTTGTTTAGTTTAGTTGAATTTTCCTGTTGACAGTTAATGTTACAGAGAGCTTCAATAAAATAAAAGTTGCTCAGTGTTTGATGTCTGTGTTCCTCCGCTGTGTGTGTGTGACGTCATCAAATGACTCGTTGACTCGACTTCGAATTTGTTGGCGAATAAGTCGATCTGAAAAAATTAATGACCTAGTTGGTATACACATAAATGGGAGCGCAAAGATTGCGGGTGTGCATCACTGTATGTGGTGGGTTGTTCTACCCTTGTTTTTTTGTCCCAGGCCACCCCTGGCTGGAGTACAGGATGAAACACTTGATCTACTCCTTTAAACTTTTATGTTTACTTTGATTCTGTTTTGTAGTTGTTTTAGTTGATTTTTATTTGATTATTGTTTTAGTTGTTCCTCTGTTATACAATACCTTTTTTCATCAATAAATATTAATTCTGCTCATCTTTCAGTATTCTATTCCAATTCCTGATTTACATTACATTCACATTAGTTAACAAGTTTATTACCATTTTATTACCACAATTTATATTAGCTTTTTATATTTTCAGATTCCTCTTTTATCCTGCAAATGAATAATAATACTTTTATTTTACACTGTACTGTGACATAGTATTTCATTCTATATTATTTTATACTATTCTACTGTTTTTCTTAATTTTTGCTGCACTTTTGCTGCTGTGACCAAGCAAATCTCCCACTTGCGGGACTAATAAAGGTTTATCTTCTCTTATCTTATCTTCTTAAGAAGCTCCACACTGCGGCACCTTCACACCTCCATCTGAACTCCAACAGGAGGACCTACTTTTTCATCAGGAGTGATCGATATTTAAGGATGATGTTCTCCCAGTGGGTAGGATACTTGCCTCTGGACCAAGAGTTCATGGGTCCGAAACCTACCTTCAGCACCACCACTGGGTCCTTGAACAAGAACCTTAACCCCAAGTAGATCCAGGGAGACTAAGGAATGGAAGTCGCTTTGGATAAAAGTGTCTGATAAATGCCATAATTGTATGATAATTTGGTATACAATTGTGGTCTTCACTTTCCTGTGGGATGTTGAACTGAAGTAGATCACCAGAGCTCCTGTGCTATCACCAAGAACATCATAGATCTGAGGATCTACTGTGACACAATTATTGCCATGATATTATTGGTAATAAACCATTCATTTTCAGGTGCTTAACCACCTAGTGTAGTATTATATTCTGTATATGGAACGTGATTTTAACACAGACACACACATAATTAAATATTTTAAGAAAATTCTTCCAGCATCAATAAAGCTATCTGATTCTGATTCTGAATCACTTTCACTTTCACTTCCATCTGATTATGATACTTAACAAAATAAAATGCTTACTGTAAGTGGCTGAATATCCCCTCTGAGAAGAAGCTGCATGAGGAGAAAATAAGGAAAGGATGATCAGGTAGATTATTCAAACTCCAACCATGTTTGTGCCATCAATATTTTTTTGCATAATTTTGCAATTTTTTGTGTATGTCTACAAAATCTGTTGAAATAGTTTCTACTGATCTTCTCTTACCTGTTCGCCTTCTCCTGTAAATTATCCAGATAACGGTTCCCATCACACACACCAAGAACAAAGAAACCAACACAGAACTAAGAACTGGTCCAATGGGTTTTCCTGGATCAAGATCTGAAACACACAATTAGAACAGTTATCAGAAAGTCCAGTATCAGCTGAGGTACTTTCTCCTGCAGGTTTAAGTTCAGTACCCAAATTAACATCCAGCTTGTTGTCCAGACTGAGGTGGGTGACTGCACAAGTGTAGTTGTGCTTCTTAAGTTCTTCTTCTCTGAGCTCCAGGTTCTTCTTCATCTGGTAGGTCCCGTCTCCGTTGGGCAGCAGGTTTCCTCCAGTGATCAGGTGGTCAGACACTGGCTGTCCGTCCCTGAGGATGGTCAGGTTGATGTGACGGGGGTAAAAACCAGTGGCCAGGCAGGTCACCCCATCCCACCCTGACACTGAGCGTCTTCTCTGGATGAGCCTCACTCTGGGCTTCACTGCAAAGAGGAACATGAATTCCACATCAGCAAGGAAGTCATGTTTAGGTTTTTATGTAAATATAGTAAATAGGTGAAGAGAGTTCTTCAGTAATCTCCAATACAGTATGTAGGTGTGAGAAGGTATTCTGTATAGGGTTTACATTTACATTCATCTCTTTTGGCAGATGCTGTTATCCAGAGGACCGCATTATGTCAGTGAGTAGGGGAGAGAGAGACTGCAGCTGGTCCAGGGTGAGATCTGTGCTTAAATTGAGGAGGGCCGCCACAGCAAGGCAGTGGCCATGCAACAGCAAGTAGCTTTGACCAACTGGGACCATGCATATACCCGGAAGATCATCTGGACAGAGCTTTGGAAGACAGAACCAGCTAGTCTCAAGTTCCTGATCCAGGCAGTGTAAGAAGTCCTCCCAAGCCCAGCTAACCTGTACTGGGAACTAGTTGAAACTCCTGAATGTACACTGTGCAAGAGGTTCTCTAGAATACATCCTGAGCTGCTGCCCAGAAATCCTGAGAAAAGGGAGATGGCTTCATGAACAGGTGTTGAATATAGTAGCTGACACCATCTGCACAGGATATCAGCCCATTGCAATGCAGTATGTTGCCTTCATCAGGGCAGGGGAGAAACCACAATCCTTGGGAGGTAGTTGAAGTTTCCGGAGCACATTGCCAGCGTGCCCCTCAGGCCAGACTTAGTCTTAACGTAACTGTTTGAAGCAAGATGTGTGGTTGGACTGTATTAAGGAAGCCCATGAGTGAAGGGAGGCCAACTACCTTAAGTTGGTAGAAGCCTAAAAGTCAATGGTTGGTTAGAGATACAAAGAGTATAAGCTTCCATTAATTGTCAGCTTAGTTAGCATTATAGTGCTAAAGCTAGAAGAAGTTAGGGCAGGCTGTAAATTTGACTTGGTTAATGACAAAATAAGTACATTTTTGCACAGTATCTTACCTCTCCTCTTCACTTGATTCCCTCTCTTTTTCAGGTAGCCCCTGAGCGTTTTGATGCACACTGGGTAGTACACATTTTCAAGACGCCACTGGTTTAAAATCAGATGTGTATTTAGCCTTTCTGATGGGTAATTTAAAGCATTCTGATATTTAATTTGGCGTTCATAAAATGTCATTTCATCTCGTGTGACGCCTCCAAATGAACTCTTAATGATAAGTGGTCCAGGAGTGTCGTCGTCCATTAGTTCACACGTCGCCAGTCTCTGCTGAACATGAACTCCTGCAACAGCAGTAATATAAAGAATGTAAACTAGTCATTATGTTCTAAAAAGCTGCAGTTTAGCAGTATATACTATGAATTATTCCGTTACAGAATGGAATTACAAAGAAGGTTTTAAGGATTATCACTATATAATGAATTTTCTTGCATTATATTCCTTTATTTTCTTGAAAAGTATCCCACTTACTTTCAGTAAAATTTAAGTTGTTAGTTATATAGAGATGTCTGTTTTCATAGCTTTCATGCATATAGGAACTTATGGTCCTGATATGACTGGGGTCAATGACATCATCATTCTCCTCTGTTTTGTCAAAACTTCTGGAAGCAAAGACGTTCGTTTCGGAATCAACATATCCAACTATGATGTCGTCCAACATCAATGTGAAGCTGAACTCTGGAAATGGTGTGTCTCCTTTAATGTAAGTGGAGACCAGCGACAAAGAGTGAGAACCTACAAGAGATGTAGAAGATGTGGGGAGGTTGTGTCACCAGTGAACATTTATAATGCACCATCAGTGTGTACAAGTTTGTTTTACAAATTAGTAACATTCCTTCAAAATAAACAAAAACTGTGTCAGTCTATAGGAAATGTGTGCAAATTCTCACAGATTAACTTCATATGTGATGCTGATGGTTAATTTGGGTAATTGAAAGTATGTTGTGTACACAGTATATATTCTATGCAAGTACTGTGGTTACTTTTTACTTAACTGATCAGAAACAAAAACCTTGAAATGTCCAACAGATAATTGTCCTTTTAATTTCTGTGATATCTGGGTCTGGTCAGACCTTCAGGAGCTGGAATGAATGCCTTCAGGAGCTGGAATGAATGCCTTATTAGATTAGATTATTATATAGGACCAATTTCCCGAGAGAAGAAATATCATTCTTGGCCATGGGTGACAAATTGATAATCCTAACACAGCATAGTTCATTAAACACTCCTGAACCATCTCATCAGCTAATTAGCAGGGGCAGTAAGCTTAGAGATGTTGTATGACCATGTATCATTCCGTTCTAGTCATATCATGTCAGGTAGGTTTATTTTCATTTCAGCCACACACACAGTACACAGTGAAATGAAACAACTTTCTTTCAGGACCATTATGCAAATCAAGAACAAAAACAGAAACACCACAAGACTACAGGAAAAGAGTGCAAAGAGAAATAGATTGCAAAAAACACAAAAGTGACAAAACAACAGGACAAGGAAACATTTACATGATTCTTCTCTCTATGTGCTATCCAATTTCCTCCCCTGGTTGAAAAGTCTGTTTGTCAGGTTTATTGTCCAGTAAGTGATAAAGCTGCACAACATGGAAAAAATACCAGTATAGTGTTGATACTGCTGCATTTTGTGATTCTAATTACTTTCAGTATATTAAAAGTAATCACTTTTATGGAATTAGAAACCCAGTTTGAAAATATTTACATTTTTGAAAATTGTTTACATTCACATTCACTCTCATACAATTAACAGAAACTCGAATAATATTTTTGTGATGTCATACATTTACATAAATCTTATTCAGGCTACAGCAGTTTAGCTGCACCCATTCACACTGGAGCTCTAAGGAGTGTTTCACCCAGTAACTCACCTGGAGCTGTTTCTCAACGTGTCAAATACACAGGTTTGAGGCTTATTTGCATACTGCGACAGTACTGCAGAGACTAACGCTGTAATATCGGTTAATAACCGATATATTATGAAGCCCTAGTGGAATGCTTTCTCTTTCAGTTTCGGTTCAGGTGGCTCTTTAAGCCCAGCACATCCATCTCGCTCCCCGCGACCCGGCCGGTTCAGGCGGCCCGTTTTCGGAAGCGCTTCCTCCAGCTGGAATCTCACGGCCACGCCGAAGAACCAGAGCTCCCGAAACCCGAGCTGGAGCCGAACTAGTGATGTGCCATGAGCAAAAGCAGCGGCTCTAAGAGCCGATGCTTTGTGGTGAATCAGAAGAGCCGACTCTGCTCTGCTAACGACAGAACTTCGTTTAATTTGGCAGCAATCACATGTGAGCATATAGGATCATACCTATATGATGTGAAAACAGAGAGGACGAGAGACGTGACAGTCAGTTGGAGCGTCTGCCCGTCCGTCCGTCCGTCTGTCCGTCCATCTGTCTGTCCGCATATACTAACTGAGAGGAGAAACCGCATCAGCCCATCCAACCTGAGGCATTTGATTTTTCTGAATGTCAGCCTCACTGTGGACA
Organism: Brachypetersius gabonensis; assembly: GCA_037577145.1. Classification (NCBI taxonomy): domain Eukaryota; kingdom Metazoa; phylum Chordata; class Actinopteri; order Characiformes; family Alestidae; genus Brachypetersius; species Brachypetersius gabonensis. The sequence continues at coordinate 11,680 of JBBJLR010021429.1, forward strand.
TACTGTTTGGTTACTGAGTTTTGTTCTGTGGATTTGTTTGCAGTGTTAAAAGTTTGATTAAAATATTTATAAAAGAATGCCTGCTTTTGTAACAGAACAAATACACAGAATTAAGGAATTATGAGGCTTCACATAAAAACACTAATTGCAAAAGGGTTTATCAACTCAAAGCATTCATATTTGCCAAGTTAGGCTAAAATACGAAGCTACAGATGATGATAAACTAAGAGCCGTTTGGGAGCCGAAAGAACCGGCTCTTCTTTGGGAGTCGAGCCACAAGAGCCGGCTCTCTGAATAGAGCCGAACTTCCCATCACTAAGCCGAACTGAGTTCAAAAAGGAGAAACCAGGTGCAGGCAGAACAATCTGTTTTATTTACATAGTCATATGTAGATAGCCTACCCGCAGCTGCTCTCTTCAGAGTGCCGTTCCATGACCCAGGATTAAGGGAAAGTCTGGCTTATTTCAAAGGAAAGTAAGACAGACTTTCCCTTAATTCTTCAACGAGCGACAGGGAAGAGCTTCTCGTGACTCTAGACGCTTTCGTTTATGCGGAGAAAGCTCGAGGAACACATACAAACACAAAACACCAAGTACGAGAAGCGGCATAAACACCACTAGGAGGAGAAAATGCGGAAATTACTCTCACCTGCTAGAACAGAGATCGGTACTGAAAGAACCAGCAGCAGATTGTAGATTCTCTTCATTATGGAACAAAGAAGCGATGTTCTTTCCATTCAAAATCACTTCTTCAGAGTCCACCGCTGATGCAGACTTACTTTCACTTTCACTCACTGGAACCTCCCTATGTGTTTCTCCGTTCTGTAATAATAATAATAATAATAATAATAATAATTATTATTATTATTATAAGTGCCATCCAATGAAGTATTCCTTTCTTCTGGAGCTGAAAATAGAATTAAAATATAACCAGTGAACTGAATTTACTGTCGAAACTACAATTATTTTACTGTATGTGTTTATATTGGGATTCATATATTGGGGCAGGCATGTACAAACAGTGGCGGTTCTACACTGAATTGCTCCCCGGGCGAGACTCCCTCCCGGCGCCCAGAAAAAAAAAGCAGACAAAACTTCACATTTTGTACACACCACACGTTTTATTGTAGTAATACTACATATCATCCCGTAACGGACCAATTTTTACAAAAAAAAAACCAAAACTGCTCATAGCTTAAATAAATATACTGTTTAGAAACAAATATTATTTAAGAAAAAATATTTTAAATTATTAAGAATAATATACAAATAAAATATAGAATAAAAATAGAATAAATCACAATAAAGAAAATTTAATTATCTATTTCACTGCAGAACAGGAAACACAAACTGAAACTAAAATCTGACATTTCTGGCCTTTCTAGATGCAAAGTCATCAATAATGGCATCATATGAGATATGCTCCCCTATTGAATGATTAATGCTTA
>JBBJLR010021438.1:0-13126 GCA_037577145.1 Brachypetersius gabonensis
CTGTGTGTGTGTGTGTGTGTGTGTGTGTGTGTGTGTGTGTGTGTGTGTGTGTGTGTGTGTACTCACAGTATCATCCACATCTTGTTTTTTCAGTTGCTCAGCCATGTAGTTGACAGCAGCGATGGCGGATTTGAGATCCGGAGGCAGGATCAGACAGTAGCTATCACTGTCAAAAAACCTCTGCAGCTGCACTGTGCTATCAGGACGACTGTAAATCACACACACACACAAGTTGGATATACAAATATATTAAATATATATATAGAGTCTTATGCGAAAGTTTGGTCACCCCTTAATAAATCATTGAAAATTTAAAAGATATTTTCAGCAATTTTATGCCATAAAACTTTATTATGGCACTGTGCGAAAGTTTGGGCACCCTAAGAGTTCCGATTCCTTTTACAAGGTGGCAACAGCTGTCATTAGTAAATGTCAGCTGGTGCCAATTTTAAAGCTCCTCAAACCTTGTGCACACACTTGTGGACACTAAACTACCATGGGTTCGTCTAAGCAGCTATGTGACACTCTGTTATTGATGCCCACAATGCAGGAGAAGGCTACTGGAAGATAGCAAAGCGTTGTCAGCTTGCAGTTTCCACAGTGAGAAATGTAATTAAGAGATGGCAGTTCAGGAAAACTGTGGAGGGCAAGATGAGATCAGGAAGACCAAGAAAACTCTGAGAGAACTGCTCGAAACCACCATTTGGCTGCAAAAAACCTGCAGGAACATTTAGCAGACTCAGGAGTGGTGGGGCACTGTTCCACAAGACCTTCATGGAAGAGTCAGCAGAAGAAAACTTTATCTGCATCCCCATCATACAATCCAGCATCAGAAGTATGCAAAAGAACATCTACAGAAGTCTGATGCATTTTGGAAACATGCTGTGGACTGATGAAGTTAAAATAGAACTCGTTGGCCACATTCAGCAAAGGCAGGTATGGAGAAAAAAAAGGAGCTGCATTTCATGAAAAGAACACCTTGCCAGCTATTAAGCATGGGGGTGCATCTATCATGCTTTGGTGTTGTGTTGCAGCCAGTGGCACAGGAAACATTGCACAGGTGGAGAGAAGAATGGGTTCCACTGAATAACAGCAAATTATGGAAGCAAACATCACACCACCTGTGATGAAAGCTGAAGCTGAAAAAAAGGATGGCTTCTACAACCGGACAATGATACTAAATATATCTCGAAATCCACCATGTACTACCTCAAGAGACGCAAGCTGAAGGTTTTGGAATGGCCATTACAGTTCCCTGATTTAAACATCATTGAAATTTGTGGGTAGATCTTAATAAGTGAAAGTGAAAGTGACCATTCTGTCAAACGTAAACACACCACAGCACACAGTGTGAACAGCATGAAATTCACCCTCTGCATGTAACCATTTAACATTTCACCAAGTGAAGCAGGGGGCAGCCAGAGGTGCCTAGTGGTCTTGGGAACGAACCCACGACTTTTTTGATCGCAGGGCGAATGCCCTAATCACTAGGCTACCAACTGCCCCCCAAAAAACAGCTGTGCATGCAAGATGACCAAAGAATATCACAGAACTAGAAGCCTTTTGCAAGGAAGAATGCGAGAAAAAGATGCGTTTGCAAGCTGTGATATCTGCCAGAGGAGGTGTTACTAAGTACTGATTATGTAGGGTGCCCAAACTTTTGCAAAGTGCCACAATAATGTTTTTATTTTTTATCTGTGCTCAATTTATGACATAAAAAGTAACTATGCATCAATGTTTGCTGAAAATATTGTGCATTTTTTTCCATTTCCTAAAATTCCATTCAACGTGACCTCATATTATCCCTTACAAATAAACAGACTGCTTTTGTTACATATCCCTGCAAGAGTGATAAACACAATATGGACAAAAGTATGTAGACACCCAACTATAATAACACTTCTTTTACTCATTGTGAATATCCAGAGCTAAACTGTTATAGATAGATTTAAGTATATGCAGGGATGCAGCTATTTTGCTAATTGTTTTTTTATTAATCATCAAATACAGAGAAACAAATTGTATGACCATCATTTTATTCAAGAAATAAAATGTTATTCCAAACAACAGACCTAAATAAGGCTGTCGTTTGTTCACAATGTGTTTCATTCACTCACTCCCTTCCTCCCCACTGTTCATGGACTGGAGAGCTTGTGGTATATTTCGAAGGTTCAACAGCATCACATTACACTTTTTACTGCAAAAATTCAAATGCATATATATATATGCAAAACAGCACTGTTCACTGCAGAGATACACAGTAAACAGGGATGTTAGTCAAAGTCATAAAGACACTAAAAAATAAAGAGTAACATGATCATAAGGCTACTCGATATCTATGTAAACCTTTAGTGCCAACTGACATACACCTGCATAAACATTTATATAAGCATTAGTTTTCATAGCCCTGACTGAGGCCAAATAACATCAAGACCTGTCATAAAGGGAGCCTTTATTATAATGGACATTAAAATAAGCTTTTAAAAACAACTTATTTAGAGCTGTGTTTACGTCAGATGTTTACATAGATGTAGAACTGCTGACCTTCACTAAAGTCTTACCAAATAAACATTCCTCGACTCACATGACTGACACGGAAATATACACACACAGGCAACCCCCGTTCCCCCGCAACCACTTACATTCATAGAGGTTACTGTACATATGACTGTGGTGGCATGTCTCTTTGTTCCCACTCAATGTCAAATGAGATGAAACCCACCCCGCTTCTAAAATTCCAAGAATGACTGAGTAACCCTCTGAATACAGTGTTGAAATGTATTCATCATGATCACCTGCACTTAAGCTCTTTTTGCTGAACCACTTAACCTCTTAAACTCATTTGGAGTAGGCCAACTATTCCTGATTCTCATACAGACCTTACATTTTGGTGTTATAGTACCATTAATAGTAGTTATTGAATGAAAAGTGTTTATATTGTCACTACAGTTTATTTCTATACAGTTTGTGTTTGGTTTTCTGTCAGTCTTAAAAGTGACTGATCAATCAAGTAAAACTCACTCAGGTTTAAATGAGAATCTGTTACATTTAAATTCGGTGTAGTTTGAATAACCCATTTAAGGCCATGTGATCGGTTACATACCAGTTTTAATAATTAAATGAAAATATTGAAATTGTTTCAAGGAAAATTAAGGATTTTGGTAAAGTTGAAGAAGACTCCTCTGTGAGTTGACAAATTTTGTTCATTTCTGAGCTGTCCTAAGGCTCCTCCACAGTACTGTAGATGTGTAAGGTGCAGAGGCCTGTCTGAAGCGGGATCACTCCTTCACGTTCTGTGTTCTTTCAAGGACATGCTTTTTCCAGGATTGCCACACACACACACACACACACACACACACACACACACACACGCATGCACGCACGCACGCACGCACGCACACAGACGCACACAGAGACGCACACACACACATACCACTACCTATAAATGTGCCACACACAAACCCCCTAATGCTATGTGAATACATCACACATATCACACGACCACATCCGTTTTAAGGCTGTGTTAACTTCCCCCCTGCCAGAGTCGGATCAGTTTAGGAGGAATGCCCCTCACACCCAGCACACTAACTGCACCAACACGCCCACACACTCTGTGCCCCATCACACTTCTAGCCTTCACACATTCACACGGCAATGCACGCATTTACACGCACGCACTCTCACATACTAGAGCAAAGCAGATGCATACAACTTGGCTACAACAGACACTGCTTTTAGATTTTCAAGTCTAAATTTTATCCCATGTAGAGTGTTGAAGACAAAAGCAAGGCATCATTAACCCCTTCCATTCTTCACTTTCAACATATATTAGAAGTTAATTTAAAAGGATAATTCATACCAGTTACTAAATAATTAATAATAGTTGCTTTTAGTGTCATTATCTATATTTTTTCTGGATGTTTTCACACAAGGGGACCCGTTCACCTCACCGCGGTGTCCCAATCCGGAGACCTTCCGAGTTGCATATCTCAGCGGGTAAAGCACTCAGACACGTCACACAGTTCCATTGATCTCCAGGAGACCTTTCCAACCAGCCCTCATTTGTATTTTCAGCCCGAGTACACCAGGGGTTACCTCGGCACGGTGTCCCAATACTTTTGTCTCAATGGGGAATTTAAATTAAAAGAGGTGAATATGGGTTTACCTTTACATTTTCTTTAAGGATAGTGAATTCAACAGAGTTTAAAATGACATTAAAGTGTTTACACTATAAAATAGGCATTTGTTTTTTTTTAACAAAACACAACAATGCGGTTTTTCACTTTTTTCTTGGAACGAAACCCCCGCGATAAGCGGGGAATTACTGTAATGGATGGTAGATACTGAATAATTCATAGCTATTACTGAATAACTCACAGTAGCTATTTTTCTTTTGAGGAAGAAGAGGTGATTGCACTGATAATATTCAAAACACAGAGCCAATGCTTGATTCACTGCAATTAATCCGGTAGCTACCAATGATATGATTCGATATGATTCATATCTGTTGTGATGCAGTGCGATTCAACAGTTTGATTCAACATGACGCGAAGCAAAGCAAAAAATTATGTAATACAATATGGTGCAGCCTGTTTGATATTATTTCTTAGTTTTTTCTTACTTTTTCTATTCTGTTCTCTAGTGATTAACTCAGTAAGTGGCTCAATTATGCTGTTTATTTTTGACACTTTGCCACAAATTATTGGTCACGTTTCTAAATAATTAAGACAGTAATAATTGGTTAAAATGAGTAAAAATTACGGTTTAGAAACGGTTACTGTTTCTGTCTCAGTAGACATGTGTCTAGCACCATTCCTTTGGGAGACTTGCAATCTCAGCACCTCAGTGTACGCTTTAAAGACTCCATGTGGCATCCGAGCACTTTAAAAGCAGCTGTTAGACGGGTATAAGAACGGGAGGAACTGAATTATGAGGAAGAGGGTGACAGAACAACAGGCCATTTATTCTGTTACAGTGGTCATCCCTCAACCAAAAGAAAGGAGCAGAGAAAGAAAGAGATGGAGAGGGTGGGGGGAGGGGTGAGATGAGGGGTTAAATCAAAAGAAATGAGCAGAAAGCGAGAGGGGGAAGGAGAGAGAGAGACAGGGAGAGAGAGAGAGACAGGGAGGAAGGGAGAGAGTGGGAGAGAGAGAAAGAGAGATAGAGAGAAAGAGAGAGAGAGAGAGAGAGAGGGAGGGAGGGAGAGAAAGAGTCCTTGAAAGATAGAGTGCTTTACATGCCTTTCATACCCATACTTCTATTCACCACCACCAACAGATGTGAACTTCATTCAGCATCTGACTACCGTACACACACACTCTTAAACACATACTCATTTCCATGGAAACACATTAATACGGAACCGTCATCTCCCTAAACACCCATCTTCATGGAACCACATGCACATAACTGGAAAAAGACTAGACAAAGTGATGGTGGTCACATAGTGCCCTCATTTCTCCACTTTGACATAGAGACAGAGTGTTAATGGAGGGAAAACCCCACACCTTGTGGGGAAAACATTCTTCTGTGAAGCTGAATTGGAGTGGCTGGAAACGGTTTAAACATAAAACGTCAACACCAGTACCCATTTCAATACAAATCATCAAAACCCTTCTGCCAGAAGAACAGCTCAGATATGCAGGACATCAAATCTGATCCAACTCCATCAGGCTCCCCTCTCTATCCCAAAACTGACCTGATCAAAGATGTATTGACTTGTCTTCTTGCAATCTTGTGATAATTTCAAAATCAGACCCATTTACCATCTAATCCACCATGCAACAGCTTTTTAGGTTGCTGTTTTAATTTTAAGACAACAAAGAGAACAGTGTACGTCAATGGAAAGTGCAGCATTGTTCTCCAAAATTGTGTGGACATGGCCTAAATGAACTCTGTCTCCATACACACTTCCAGGAAGCCACTGCTACAGATATTTCTCTAAATTTCTCAAACCACACTTGTCTTTCACCTATGCTTCCATCCATCCCTCATCTCTCCCTCCTGCTCTGTCCTCGGGTGGATTATCTCTAATGCCCAAACTAAACAGGGGCTTAGAGGCTGGCGACAGTGGCGGGCGACTGGGCTTAGTTGATGCCCTTGGAAGGAGAAATGAAATGACCACCAGCTCAGAGCCACATGAGTCTGAGACCCCAAAGCCACAATCCCTGGTCATGGCCTCTGAACACAGCAGAGCAGGACTGTGGGTACTTGTAGATTACAATATGAGGGCAAATTAAACTGTCATACAGAGACATGGGAGAGACAGAGCGAAAGAGAGAGAGAGAGAGAGAGAGAGAGAGCGAGACAGAGAAGCATTTCATCTGCTTCCTACTCTTACAGACAGTCTGCTCTGTCTTAAATAGACATTCTGGAATAAGAACCACTTGTATGAGATTATGAGATTTAGCTCACTGTGGCAGGCAAGCAAATTATATGACATTCACAGGAAATGGGATCACTTGTGTTGAGAGCGAAATAAATATTCAGCAGCTTTGGCTGTCTGTTACTTATACTATATTGAAGAAAGAAAATCTAATTTAGACAAATCTCTCCTGCATTTCTTTGCACTGAGACTATAAGGCTAATGTAGTCAAAAAGTGAAGCACGTGTTAGCACTAGGCAAACAGCATGCCTAAATCACTAGCCTCAAACCACGTGGGGCTGGCAGACTTGCTCATGTGGTTTCTGACACGGCATGGCAGACTGAAGTGTGCAAAAATGCACAAAGGTACAGGCAATATTCAGGATATGTGACCTTTTTGCTATGATATATGCTTTTGTCCAGTTTAGTGGATAGCAGTGTGTTAAAAAAAGATCAGAAATTAGTAAGCAAGTCTGAAATTATGATTATCTTCCACCCACCTACTTTCACCAAACCTCATGTAATGTAGAAGCAAACTTCAGACACCACGAGTCTTGACTGATTGTTTACATTTAGGGGTGAGAAGCAATTCTGTAAATTTGTTTAATGCCTTAATCATCACTTCATCCTGTGCAGTAGTTACTGCATGTAAAACCAAAAAATGACCTCTTCTGCTCAATCAGTTCGGTCGATTTTGATTTTGGATTTGGAAAGTACACGTATAAGGTCCATTCACACATCAAAAGTCAGAAGTTCTTCTAAGCAACTATATTTACCTCCCTCTCCATGGCATGACCAGTTCCGGATTGATCTTTCTGATAAAATACTCTCCCCCAGGCCTGAGGGGGTGGTCACTCTGACCTTGTGGATGACTTTCTTCAGGTTCCTTCTCCTCAGGCTCCTCTGTGTGGGGTCTAAACATGCCCAGGTAAGGAGGCAGGAAGTTGATGAATACCTAAGAAACATTGGGAGATACTGAGTCAATGACACATTTTCTCAGAGAATATGTCAGGATTAAAGCTTACAAACATTACAAAGCATTGTTCTTTACACACTGAGCAGAGGCCCCCAACCACCGGGCCGCAGACCGGTATCGGACAGTGAGTCATTCGGTAACGACAGAATAAAATATTTTATTAATTATCTGAAAGATTTTTTTATTTTGAAAAATATGTTTTACATGAAACTGGTCTACAATGCTTTTTTTACACTTTGCACTTGTTTAATTATATACATTTCAATGGAGTCCTGTTTACAGCACGAAATGCTTTCTAATAATGGTGTCTCTTAAGTAATGGTGTAATGTTAAGAGCATTGCTGTGCTGACTGACCTTGCGCACCCAGGAGGGCATGTAATGTGTGCTGGGGGTCCTGTGGTGCAGGTTTAGCACTACTACACTTAGGATGACTGAGAATGTGACCAGGATCATAGTGAACATCACATAGTTCACAATCATTGGGATCCCCAGAGAGGTCTCAGGCACTTTATCAGCCAGCAGGAGCATGAAGACAGTGAGGGCAATGAGGACAGAGATGGACAGAGTCATTTTCTCTCCTTGCGGGGAACAAGAACATGAAGTAAGTCAAGTAGATTTCTTTGTCATTTCGACCCTACACACACAGTACACAGGGAAACGAAACAATGTGCCTCCAGGACCATGGTGCAACACAAGAGCAGAACACAAAGGTGTGCAAGAAACACAAGCGCAACAATACAATTAGACAAGACAAGACAGAGTGTAAAGTGTAAAGTAAAGTGTAAAGTTTAAACATTCAGTGCAATCACTGAAGTAATGACTAAAATGTCTTAAAAGGCTATGCATAGCTTTATATTTTAGGGTTTTACAAGCATTACGCAAAGCAATGGTTTTAACAGGATCAAGGGATACAAACTAAAGAACGAAAGGATCTCCCTTAAACTTTGCACTTTTCAAACCCAGTCATGCTTTATGTTCAAACACTCATATTATTATGAATATTCTATCACTACTTCACTTATTATGTCACTACTATATTATGTGCAGTAATGGACTCAGTATAGAGTACAACTCCAAACAAATACAATCTCATATCCACCTCTCTTACTGACCATTTGTATTTAGTACAGATCTTGGAGAGTTTTATTTTGACATTATATTATATTTTGTATTGTTCTTGTCTTTGTGTCTCTGTATGTCTGTGCAGTTGCATAAGCAATTTCCTTTGGAGTCAATAAAGTCTTCTGATTCTGATCAGGATATTAACTTCTCAGACCACTGTCTGTTCTGTTCATGTGATGGCCAAACCTGTGATATCTCATGCACAAGTCTAAGCACTATTAAAGAGCTCATTTGCAGACATTCTATGCTAAGTCTATTCTAAGTCTATGTTACAAACCTTATTCTACATAAATTTTTGTTCAGATCTGATCTTTCTGCCTTAATGGTTCACATTTGTGAGTAAGTTACCTCAAATCATATCCACACTTGCATATCTTAATTATCAATGCTGCCTGATCGATTCACAATTAGGGACAGAAACTGAAATGTTAACTGTTGCTGCCAGTGTTGCATGATGATGGTACAAATTCTCATTAAGATGAAAAAAACAGATTTGTATCCCATTCCCTCCTAATAATGTTAATATAGACTAGGAGTCAATACTTAAGGATGCAATGGTAGCCCACCTGCCCCCGGAGGCAGGTAGAAGACGAATATAGCCAGAACACTAGTGAGGATGCAAGGGACGATGATGTTGATGATGTAGAAAAGTGGCTTTCTCTCAATGATCAGGTAAAAGGTGATGTCCTCATACAGGTCCTCCTGGATGTTTTTCCTGGAGGGCTTGTGACAGATCTGCCACTCTCCATTCTCTGAGGTAAGAGGGTCACGTTGTTACTGACTGTGTGAATGCTCAGTGTATCATGTCATTTATCTGAAGAATAATTAAACAATTAAATAATTTAAAGTATGAAAGTTCATTTAAAGATAAATTATCATTCAAATGTATATGGTAAAATTATAGAAATACACTTTATGGACAAAGGTACTTGGATGCCTGGTCATTACACAAACAGGGACATTACCGATGTTGCATTCAAACACAGACTTTAATAAAGAGTTGGTGTCACTTGAATGCAATAATTAATAGGTGTGTCCCAATACTTTTGTCCATATAGTATGTGTTTTGATAAAACATACACTAAATTAAATGATTAAATGATCTTTACTGTCCGTTTTTACATACAATATGCCCTCACACACTTTACGCATATGTTCGCTTGTGAACAGGTCATCACAAAAAGTAAATATCTCTTAAATAAATAAATGAAAAGCTTTAGAAACATAATAAAAATGTGTCAAGGGAGAAGTGAGGTCACAAGAGGTAAAAGGTGGACTGACCGGTAAAAGCATTTTTATCAATGACTATCTCATGAAGCTCGTTTCCGTCCTCGTCCAGCCCGTACTGCAGGTCCACCTCCGAGGCGTCGTACGTATAGGAACGAAACACCATTGTGCAGTTCTGCCAGTCAAATGGGAAGTACGCTACCTAGAGGATTAGATTATTATTATAGCTGATTATTATTTTTAACATAGCTAAGCTTTGTATAGTGAATCTAAAAGAGATCAAAAGATGAATTAAACAATGGAGACTATCAACGTCGTGGCTAATGATATTAATTTGTGACAGAATGCCATGTGGTGCTAACAGTGTTTGGTTGTACCTCTATGGAGCAGGAGCTGCGGTATATAGCTGGAGGGAGCCAGGAAACAGTGCCATCACTTGTCACCAGCACGTTCACGTACAGAGCAACGTCAAACTGCCCATCGTTGCTGCAAACGGGAAAAAATCTCTTTCAGTTACACTCAGCATTGCGTCTTCTGGTGCACTTTGAGTCATAAGCATGCTGCCTTTAACCCACATGTGACAAACACCTAAACATTCATCGTTAACATTCACAGGAACTCTACAGGGTCTAAATAGCTCAGCTCACTCTCTGTCCTTCCTTGCATAGCTTTGGGTGCACTGAAACAAATACTGAATGCACACAGAGCTTAAATAAGAAGCTCTGACAGGTGGCAGGTCACATTTACAATAGAGTGAACAATCCATGCCACAGGTTACAACTTCAGCCTGTAGAATTAAATAAGAAAACAGCGGCCGCTCACTTGTTGATAAGGTATATGTCTGGACGCCATACTTTGGTAGGGGGTATACGGATAACATCAATATTGTCGTAGTCTTCTGGATTCCAGGACAATCTGTAGTCTGACCATGCCTGAAAAGTGTGTGTGTGAGAGAGAGAGAGAGAGAGAGAGAGAGTGAGTGAGAGAGAGAGAAAACTGTGGAGTCTTACAGGATTTCTGCTCCTCTTGACATAATAGTACATTCAAGACATAAATCTTTCATAATCCGTCATTTATATAATTTATCACTTTTAAATTAGCAATGTGCTTTCATTATTATTTTAGCTGGTTTACTGAACACGGCCAAGTTCTTCTTCCATCATGAGTGAAGCAACTTCGGTAAGCATTAACCTCGTTCAGTGTTGATGACTTGACTGGTGCTTTGGTGCATTATTTTGAATTATAGTTACATTTGTACACACAAATCAACCAAAGCTAAAAATTAGCCGGCCTGTTATGTCTGTTTTCTCCACCTTATTCTAATCCCCTCAGATTCACCGAGCAAAGCAGTGATTGAGGACTTCATGGAATGTGAAGGGTGATATGAAAAAATGATGAATCAAAAATAATGATCTGAATAGTCCTTTAAAATGTAAAACCCAATTTAAATTGGTTGTGACAGCCCTAGTCGCATTTAAAGCAATTTTCTCTCAGGTAGAAAAAAGCAGAGCAAATCTGTGAAGAAAGGTAGATGGAGTGGATCTCTCACCATGTTCATGTACACATTGGTTGTCATCCCTCCATTCTTCTCATCCTGCAGGAGTGGAGACACACTGGCATTAGCATGCCACGACTAAATCCTCCTCTGTGTGTGCTGCATTTGAAGACTCAGTGCTGTCAGATTAAAGCTAATGACCCATTCATGGACTGACACTTTCTGTAAAGCTCTGAGTGGGGGTACTGCCAGTCATGAATAAGTCTTAAAAAGGACAAATATTTTAAAAAAAGAAACCATATATTTGCAAGGTCAAATATAATGTACCTTGTCAGTCTCACTGTCATGCTGAGAATGGTTCACCACCCTGGTGCACCTGTTTGGTAGGTGTTTCTGAGGGAATAACATTCACCTGCACCTGTATAACAAAGTACACCTGTATGGTAGGTGTTTCTGATGGAATAACTCATGAGAACAAGGTGGGTGTATCTAATAAACAGACCACTCTCTCAGTTTGCTTTTAGTCATTTTCTATGTGGCATTAGAATTTCAGCCACCTTTATGCTCCCTTGTTGGACAGTGCTTTCATGGAGCCAGCCATGAATAACATGAAACCATCCCTGGGTCCCTGAAAGCATTGCCCAACAGGGGAGCATACAAGCGACTGAAATTCTAATGCCACATAGAATATTACCAAGACCAAACTGTGTGTGTGTGTGTGTGTGTGAGGGAGAGAGGGAGAGAGAGAGTTTATTAGATACACCTACCTTGTTCTCACAGGTTAATCCATCAGAAACAGCTTCCATGCACTTTGTAGGTTTACAAATAGAATTTATAAACCCCATCTAACCTGTTCACCAGTGGAAAGGGACCAGAGGTGGCCAAATCTTATTATCGTGGTGAATCATTCTCAGCACAGCAGTGACACTCACATAATATTGCAAAAGAAGTGTGTGTGTTGCTGGTACAAAGTTCCCCACTCAACTAATATCTGGTCAGTGGTGGTCTTATGGTGGTCCATTACCAGTGATGGATGTGGTTGAGGGTGGTAAAAATATGCAGCAGTCAGTAATTGTAAACCTACGAAGTGCAACTATATGGTAGGTTTTTCTGATAAAGTGACCAATGAGTGCAGGTGGACATATAACTGTAAAGTGGCCATTTTTCACATGGGAACACAGTGGGATTCAAACCAATGACCTTCCTTTTACAGGTGCAACTCCCCAACCACCAACTGCCCTAATATATATAAATTGGGTACAGAGTGTGTAGCCTTTAGAATATAAATGGTCCCGTGCACGGCATGAGTGTGTGGGTGTGTATGTGTGTAAATCATACCAGACTTATGAGCTGCACTAGGGTCATTCCAACTCTGACCATCACAGTCTCATTCCAGGTCCGAGCAGGACGCACCTTCAGGTTATAATTCTCAAACAGATCCAGCAGCAGCCTCCGCTCAGCCTCAGAGCCATCTACACACACATACATACACACATTATTGCTGTGGGGCAAAAAACATCAGTGAGGGCTGACAGCTTTGCACACATCAGCTGTTTTAGTGATGTGAGGCACTTTAGGAGACATTACTGGGGACAGTCATGTCCAATGAAGAGCCTGACAGACAGTACACTGCAGTTACAAAACAGTACAGAATGAAAAAAAAAGTCTTTTGCTCAGATGGGTTGTTGTGAAATTACAGCACATTAGAGTACGACTGGTTCACATTCTAGAAACATTCTAGTATAGAATGTTTCCCCCTTCACACTGTACTAGAATGTCTCCCCCTTCACACTGTACTAGAATGTCTCCCCCTTCACACTGTACTAGAATGTCTCCCCCTTCATACTGTACTAGAATGTCTCCCCCCTCACACTGTACTAGAATGTCTCCCCCCTCATACTGTACTAGAATGTCTCCCCCTTCACACTGTACTAGAATGTC
>JBBJLR010021447.1:0-13126 GCA_037577145.1 Brachypetersius gabonensis
ATTGCTATTATAAAAACTTCAGCAGCAACTTTTCCAATTTCCCATATTTATGTAATTCTCAAAACTTTTGGCCACGATTGTACATATATACATACATATACATGGACCATCTGTGCATGGGGTATAAGCTTCCATTGCCTGTGATGGAAAGTTCACACACCAAATGCGTTTGTATATGGGGACAACTGAGGCTCTGTGCTGGTCAGTGTGTGGTTCTTCCTGCATGTGTGACAGGTGCTGGGAAACCTCATGCACCAGAGAGAGAAACACACACACACACACACACACACAGAGGTCTGCAGTTTATCTTGTGCCTAGTGGCACTTGTATTTTAGCTCTAACACTCTCTCTCTATCTCTCTCTCTCTCAAACTCTCTAACGCTCTCTCTATATATAACGCTCTCTTTCTCCCCCGAACTCTCTCTGCCTGCCTGGCTGTCATTCTGTCTCTCCTAATCTCCACCCAGGCTAATGAGATGCCGAAGCTGACGGAGCAGTTAGCAGGTCCGCTCCGACAGATGCAGGTAAAATGACTTGCAGTCAATCAGCTAAAACATGTTCAAATGGTATGACAGCAAGTTATACTGTCCTAAACCACCCACAAGTCTGATCCATATTTAATGAAGAGCCGGATGTGGTTTGGAAGGTGGTTTGGCTTGGATGACAATTGACTTCTAGTGTTAGTGATGTTAACCTCATAGCAACATTTGGAGCCCACAACGCGTCTTGGCTGATTGACCATATCCGGGGTCAGAGGAATAGTGTGGACATCTGAGTTTTCACAGATCTGTTCTTTTAAGAGGTTAAACTGACTGTGTTTTAAGTATAACTAAAATTGGAGAATGATCAGAGATCAGATCTCATTCTCTGAGAAAAAGCAGGCTGTGGAGTTACTGGTTTAAGTGCTATGGTATTCTAGTTTGGGTAGTTTAATGTGTTCCCTGCTCTAATACACTCAGTTCAGTTTGCAATAATATTAATTAGGGGTGTGAAACGGTTTCTGCACTGTTCGTGTGCAGTAACGGTCACAGCAGTCAAAAATAAGGCCAAATATGCTAAGGGGAAAAAATGCTTCAGCAAGAACAGTAAGTCAATCTATAAGGTGCAGTTTAAGACAATGTACATACAAGCAGTGCTTGAAAGTTGCCCAAATTCATTTTAGGCTCAGATGAGAAGCGGAGCTTTTTTCAGAGTTGTTAAAATAACTTAAGACCAAAAACTGTCTTGTCCAGGAGTGCTCCTCCTGTCTGATCTGATCTGATCTGATGTTATCTGATTGGCAGGAATGTGCTAAACGCATTGCCAAGGTGTCGGCCGAGGCCAAGCTGGAAGTGGATGAGGAGACGTACCTGAACCAGTTCCGGCCCCACCTGATGGATGTGGTCTACACCTGGGCCAATGGAGCCTCCTTCTCCCAGATCTGCAAAATGACAGATGTCTTTGAAGGTGACCTACTGTGCTTTCAGTAACATTACAGACTGCCTTTTGATTCTCTGGCCTTACTTACTCTCCTGACTCCCCTGCGGCCCCGGACTCTCCAGCATGATCAAGTGCCTCTTGCTGTTTTTGTCAACATGCTGATATTTTCTTGGCTTTGAGGAGGCGCTGTGAGCAGATCTGCCTCTGCAACATCAGCACTGAAATAATGTGTGGAAACAGTGCAGCAAAACATCATATTCACACACTTTTCTCCTCTTAATCCAAGCATGATATGTTTTTCTACTATTTACACTTAAACCATCTGTCCTGCTGAAATCAAACCTTTTTTCTGTCATGTTCAGTCTGAATCATACAGTACTGTGCAAAAGTCTTAGGCTCCTGTGCAATTGTTTAAAGCCATTTAACTGAGCAGTGAGGAATGTTCTACCCGCAAATACACTAAATATCACTAGAATAAATGCAAACAAGAAAGCAGTAAATATCAATATTTGTTTTGTTTAGTAAAACGTGCTTTGTTAGAAGAACACCTGTTCGATTCCTTAGTTCTTTACAGTGACCGGGGAAACAAGCAAATATTAATTATCCCATCTAGTACAAAATAATGAATAATAAATATTTACTACACAACAAAAGGGTTAGACAGACCCTGACTCTTAAGAGAAAAGTGTGACTTAAGCACGATCCCCATCCCATCCCACCTCAACCCATCCCATCCCAGTAGAGCCGTCCCGTCCCAGTCAAGGTGGAGTGTGCAAACACAACATAAACAAGTCTGTTACATCACTGATCTGTGTGGAGATTTGCTAATTCGTTGGCTGTAAGTTTACCTTACTCAACAGGAGCATTGGAGCTCCAGCGCTAAAGAAATAGACACCAAGTATGTCTTGGTTGATTGACTGGGTTTTTTTCCCTACAATAATCACTTTAAGAATGCTTTTAGAAGCCACTCCTGAACACCCCGAGTCCTGTCCTCTGCCCTCTGGTGCAGGACATCAGAGAACAGTGGGAAGTGGAATAGTGAGTGAGTTCCTGCTGAGTTCTTCTACCAACATTGTGGAGCTCAGCTGCTCCTGCTGCCTCTTTCAGTCTTTTTCTGATTTGTGAGCCTGAAAGAAAACAAAGTTGAAGAACAGAGCAGCTGTAATGAGAGCGTATGGAGGGCGGAGTGACCGGATTTGTTTGGAATTTCACAAACGGCCAGGAAAGAGCTGTTAACACTCCATGTAAAGCAAGAATTACATGTCTTCCCTTTTTTCATCTTCTGCTTCACTGGAATCCTCGTTAAGTTGCAGCCAGGGTTTCCAGTTTATTAGGAGTGTGCAGGCAACTACTGCTGTTGACAATATTGTAATAATCACAACTAAACTCAACACTCACGTTTTATTACTGACCGGTCAAACATGGCGTGTAGTTCGTCCGGAAACAGTGTGTCTGGTTGTGAGTCATGGATGAGTGATTAATAGAGGCATGAACCAAGAATGGAGAACAAAATAATCCAGACCCCATGAAAAGTTGTGGGTGTGTTTAGATGCTGCAAGGTGTGTCAGGAGGTAGAAATTTAACCTAATATGGTATTTTGTTCATTCAAACAGCTCTAACACACACTCTGTCCATCTCTTTCTCCCTTTGTAGGCAGTATAATCCGCTGTATGCGGCGGTTGGAGGAGCTCCTGAGGCAGATGTGTCAGGCAGCCAAGGCCATTGGCAACACAGAGTTGGAGAATAAGTTTGCTCTCGGTACGTCTGTATCTGCTTCTCCCTATTACCTGCTCTCATACACTCCTGTGCAAGTCTTGAGCCCGAAGTCCTTAATATTTTGCTTTTAATCACCTTGTTGGTACATGAAATACTATTTTCAGCCAGTCAAGCAGTCTTATATTAATTCAATAGGAAAAAAAAGGGAACATTTTTACTGAGACAGGCTGTATCTTAAGATACACGGTGCCTACATAATTGTCCAAACCACTCAGCCTTCAGCACCACTAGTATACTGATCACCGCCTGATCATCTAGAATCATCTGCACCTGTTTCTTCACTTGTTCGGGACTGGACTGAAAATGAGTCTTTGAAAGTACTTCAGGAAGTCTGGAGAACTGTTCGAGACCACATTAAAAATACAAGAAAGTCTGGATATTTGGAAGCAAAATATGAACAAATTAGGGGTGGCTCAAGACTTCTGCACAGTACTGTATGACCATAGATCCTGTATGACCATATAACCATAGCTCCTGATACAGCTGCCTTGGTTATAAATGTTTTAAGGCAGGGCAGGCAGGTACAAGCATTGTGACCTTTCAGTTTTGTGATTTTACTGCTACATGTTACAATTGTGATGCTTTTCAATAAATTAAAGGGCGCAAATCTTCACTTTTCTGAAATTACCAAAACTTAAATATTCTGTAAATATTCACTGCCCTCTCCACTCAGCCCATATATGGAAACTAGGCTGCAAGAAAATCACTTTTTGTCACCTTATTCACCCTACAGCAGTTCAGACTGACATTTGTTAGTACACAAAACCATCAAATGTTGGGGAAAAAATTAAATGGAAGGAAAATGTCAAATACGGGCTCTTTAAAACACTTCTGCTAATCAGAGGCTTTAACAGTTAAAGATTAAAAATAATTAGACTTATGTTGGATTAATCAGACCTTGAGACAACAGAACACCCAGTAACTCACCTGGAGCTGTTACTGATTAAACACTGACTGGTTTCAGGTTGATTTGCACACTGCCCATTACTATGCAAGAGGTTTAGCATATTTTCTAGCCTTAGTGATGTTTTGAGCTGTGAAGTTCCCATAAACCCAATTTGCTTCTTTTTCTTCTCAGGTATAACCAAGATTAAGAGAGACATTGTGTTCGCTGCCAGTCTTTACCTTTGAAGAACCCTGGTCTACCCGTTTGTTCGTGTTTGTGGATTTGCATGACGACTCAAGGCAAAAGTGATGACTTTTATTTGTGTTCAAGCATAATGGGTTGTTTTTTTGTACATACTTTTAACATAATTTTTAATAAAAAAAAACAATCTGTATAGTGATTATTCTTATCATACAAATAAAAAAGTAGAGGTTAGCATCGGGGTCATACACAGGAAGCAGTGGTAGCAGCATTAGCGGCCCAGGCAAGGCATCGTGGAACATGGTCTGTAAGGAGCTGAGTCATATATATATATATATATATATATACACACG
The DNA here is from genome assembly GCA_037577145.1 of Brachypetersius gabonensis. Classification (NCBI taxonomy): domain Eukaryota; kingdom Metazoa; phylum Chordata; class Actinopteri; order Characiformes; family Alestidae; genus Brachypetersius; species Brachypetersius gabonensis. The sequence goes on from JBBJLR010021447.1 coordinate 4,636, forward strand.
TACACACAGCTCTGCAGCAAGCAGGGGGTTTACATTCACAGGTTTCTGCCCCAGTGGTCCGCCCTTTAGGAGGTGCATGCTCATGGAGGAAGGTTCTGTAAGCTTCAGTTGGGACTGTCATAGTGGTTTCCATTGGTGGGCGTCTCCTGTAAGGTGGTGTGTGGGATTTCAGCCTCCTTCTGAGGTTCCACGGGCTTCTTGAAGAAATCGGACACGAAGAAAACCTGTAGGTGACAACAGAGGCTTCAGAACTGCTAAGAGGGTGTGATAGTTATATTTCTGCAAGAAAATGTGGCAGGACTACGTTGTTGCTACACCACCAGGGCTTCATGCGGCTTTACATGGTGACAGAGGAAGAATTTCAAGCTCTGTGCTGTAGTGTGTTTACATATGACAAATGGGCACTTTACACTAAGATCCCAAACTCGAACCCTGGAGGGTCAGTGTTCAGTAAATTGTAATTTACCTGCTCTAACACACCTGGTTCAGCTGGCCTGTTAATGGCCAGGTTTAGTGAGAGTTTGAAGAGGGGAATCACTAAACTGTGCTGGATGCCAGACCTTCAGGAGCAGAGTAGGGGACCACTGATCTAAGGCCATGGCTGGGAACAGTATGCTTCTAAACTGTACACACAAAAGCTTCAAACTTAAATTCCATTTTCTATTATCTGGGCTCTTTAAAACCCCACCATACATTCTGTAAAGTGCAGTGCTAACGCTTTACACATACTCCAGGTATGCAAAGGTTTGGGCACTCCAGTCATCTTGTTCATTTTGCAAAATGCAAACATGCCATATTTAAATGTGTTCTGTAGAGGGAGTATCATCATTTTCATTTAAAAAATTAACCAGTCATTGAGCGACAGAGTTCAGTGAATGACTGAATGGTTTCTAAAGATTTGGATTCGGATCAGAGATTTCCACTCACCACCAGTGTGGCCATGGCAGCACCCTGTATGAGTCCGGTCAAGACGTCGCTCCAGTGGTGTTTGTAGTCAGATACGCGGGACAGACCGGTGTAGACTGACGCGGCAATCAGGAAGAACTGAATTGTGGGTCGCAAGAGTCTGGCCCATTCAGCCTGCATTCGGGCCTGGAGATAAAGCTGCAAAAATACAACATTGGATCAGGCTCTGAGGATCTGTGTTCTGACTGGTGTGGAGTCTGCAGTGCCAGCCAATTAGAGTAAACGGCTTTCCCTTAGACTTACAAATACACTAATAATCCTACACAAAACTGAGCCAGCTATTACAGGGTAGTGCAAAATCGTTTGACTGTATTACAGTACTGTGCAAAAGTCCTGAGCCATCCTTCATTTCATCATATTCTCTCTGTTTCTGTCTCTCTCTCCCCACTCTCCCACTCCTCCTTTCTCTCTCCATCATTACAGTGATTGGCTGACATGCTTAGGGCTGTCAGGATCGCTCACAATCACTAATTACTAAAATTCTTTTTAATTACTATCATCATTTTCAATTACTAATTCTATTTTTTTAATGACTAATTTAAATAAAAATTTGTTTCCTAATTGAACAATTTTAACAATAATCAAAATGATTTAAATTAGTATCCTATTAAAATGCAAGTTCTTGATAAATCAGTTCATCAAGAGCTGTGCAGGTTCTGCTCTGCATTTCAGACTTTTTCCTCTTTCTTTTGATGTCAGACTAACTAAAATGTCGAAAAGGTGCTATTTTTTAAGCCCAACTGCCTTTTTCCATCACGTTCAGTTCTTCACAAAACTATATCTCACAAACACTAAAGTGGTCTGGAGCGAACAGTCACAGTTTTTCTCCCGATCCAGTGATAATCCAGATCAAATTAAGGCTCGGCTTTATTGTGAGATCCAAGGTCTAAGGTTCGCACATGGTTCTTTAAGACAGTTTAACTTTGGCCTCGTCGCCATGGTGACAATCATATTCAGGACGTGTAAGTTTGGACTTTGATTCACGTCTTCTGAAACCTCTGCAGTGGAACATCTGCCTTCACAATCATAATCAGCAGAAGCCCTGATGAAGTTTGAGGACCAGAATCTCAGCAGCAATGAAGAAAACAAGTCCATCAACTGCAGAAAACTCTTCTAAAGCCGAAGCCGAAGGACAAAAATAATTTTAGTCTTGTAAGAACCATTTTTAAACCAGCATGGAGAAGGTTTAGATGCTTATTCAGGTTCTCATGGTTCTATATCTAACTCAAAAAACCTTGAACAACCTCCTTTTAGAAGAGAGTTGCACATCTGGAGCAACACAATCATCTTTTGCTTCCAACTTTGTTTATTCGCCATTGTCAAGCTTATTACTGCACTAGCTGGCTAGAGAGTAGACACCCTAGGAATCAGCACCACTTTCCATTATTATATTGTAATTTCAATTATCGTATTTTATAATATGCTAAAGATTAAATTTCATAAATATGATCACTTAAATGACAACCAGACATGTCTGTCTGTTTATTGAAGCTTTCAAAAAACACGGGTAAAAAAATATTGCTTACAAAATCAATTAATTTATTTACACTTACAGAGTGGTGTACTCCTTGTTTTTCAAGTTTTAATAAACTGACATTTAGGACCTAATCATAAGCTGTTTAAGTATCAAATCTTAATGTTTTAAGACCTTTTTAAGGCCGTTAATTCAGTTTTTGACATTTTAGACTTTTTAAGACACCCTGTTTTATCTCAATAAAATGGTCACAGTTAACACCCACTTTATAATTTTAGACCTGTTAAACTGATCATTTGCACTTTATTACAGGTTTTATGATTTTTATGTTCCCGAACTGCAAAGTCCGTGACTTATTATTATTAAAAAGGACCGCTAAATTTATCAGTTTACCATTTTTGCATCACTTAAATGTCTTTAAAGTACTGGGTTGCCATGGGAACTGTGGAGAGTTTGTGTGTGTTATTAAAGTGCTGAGGTGGGCTTTTATAAATCAGTACTCACTGCCAGGAACAGCATGCAGTACATGGAGAAAGACGAGTGGCCGGAGTAGAAGGACAACCTGCAACAGAGAGAGCGGGGGAGAGATGAAGAAACAGTGGAAAAAAGAGGGAGGAACAGAATGATGGAGAGAGAAAGAAAGAGTGGGAGAGTGGGGAGAGAGAAAGATAGAAACAAAGAGAGAAAGAGTGAGGAGATTGAGATTGAGGCAGGAAAGATACAAATAGAGAAAAAGAAAGAAACCGAAGAGAGAAAAACAATAAATGATCACTACAGTGTTACTAGTGGCTCATATTGCAACCAGAAACACTGGAAGGCTTAGTTAAACTGAATAAATACATAGTGAATGCAACACACAGCTTCAAAGCATATTAGAAATCATACAGGTGAGATACACCTCTCACATGTGTTTATTTAAGTGTATATGGAACATTTTAGTGCACAATTTCTTTAACACATTAGAAATAAAATATAAAATGTCCTGTCACTGTGTTTTATTTCTTTTCAGTGTGTTAAACTCATGACAAAGACAATGACTGTATTGAAATGTGCAGAAGCGTGTTTCTCTAGAGCTGAATTTGTGTTGGAGACGTCTGGTTCCATTTTTCCTCCACTGTAAGGAAATCAGAGTCTGAACTGTCGACATCAAACCCACGATCATGACTATCATTTAATTTTGTAGGAATTTTGAAAAATCAGTGAATGTTCCCTGGTATATTTAGGTAGGTGCCCTCTTTTGTGTATAAATTCCCCTAAATGTCAGTCAGTAAGGGCAGAAACTGTATGTTATGAGCCTTTGTTACACACGAGTCACTGGAGACATGCGAGTCTGAAAAACATGTGGACGCCCTTTTCCGGGTCAGAAAGGCTGGGCAAGTGTGTGTGTGTAGGGTGGGCTGTCTATCCGGAGGGCTTTGAGTATCTTCCTGTTTACATTAGCCAGGGGCTCGCTGTGGAGCACGAGATAAAACACCCCGAGACAGGAGGGCAGGACGACTGAGACTGGAACACACTAACCACTCGCACACACTGAATACACAGACTCACTACCAACACAACGAAAGCCTTCTCCTACTGTACACTAACACCGCGGGATCAGTACTCCAGTACCGCTGTATAAACGGTGAGATATTCATAGTAGATACTGAATCTCTTATAGTGGATACATGCTGATACATTTACAGTAGATACTGAATCATTTGTAGCATATATGAAAACCACTGTAGCCAATGCAGAATCATTAGAAGTAGAGACTGAATCATTCATCGTACTTCACAGCGGATACTAAATCACTTTTAAGAAAATACTGAATCATTAGTAAAGACTGATTCAGCCATAGTACTGAGGCTCTGACAGCTAATACTGCATCATTCACAGTAGATACTGGATCATTTGTAACATGCTAAATCATTTGTGGTAGATACTGAATTGTTTATAAATGAAAAGAGATACTAAATAATTCACAGTAGATTCCAAATCATTCATAATATATCATGAATCCTTTGTAACAGATACTGAGTTCACATGGATCAAGCCTGTTCAAGGCTGTATTTAAACAATAATTCAACTATCTATAAGTGAATATATTTCCAAGCATGTTCTGTGTAGGTTCAGTCTGTCTCAGGACCTCTAAAAATCCTAACTGAATTAAAACTTTAATGTATTTTGTCTTGATCGAGATAAAAGCAGTGTCCGTCTGGAGCCACGCCTGTTTAAAGCTGAGATGAAGACAGATGAGCAGGCAAGTTCCTCCTCACTGATCGAATTACAGCAGCACTCACGAGGCTCCAGACCAGGAGAACTGAGGGGCATTAATACTGAATCATTTGAAGTATATCCCAAATCCTTTGAAGTAGATACTGTATAATTCACAATAGATTTCAATTAACAAATAATTCAAAGCTTAGATACTGAATAACTTATAGCAGATACTGAATCATTTGTAGTATATAATCGACCATTTGTAGTAGAAACTTAATAACTTGCAGCATATTCACAATGGATTCAGTCTCATCCTCAGTAATTAATGAATAATTTAGACATTAAATACAGAATCATTTATAGCAGATACTGAATCATCTATATTAGAAAATGGTAGAAGACTAACAAAGCTGCAAATAAAACTGTGCTTTGTTCAGTTACTGGCTGCAATATGCAAACGAGCCTCTAACCATCCACAGTGTTTCTGACAGGACATTTTCTAGGGCATTTTTATCACCCACAATGATCTTATTTCTGACTGGCTACCCTGTGTTGCAGCAACACTGGGGCTGAAACTGTAGCATGAATGGGCGGGGCTAAACAGGTGTAGGCTGAATAAGTATCACAAAAACTACGATTTGAAAATGGGCTGTTTTTCCATACATGGATTGTATGGTTGGGGGAGTAATGTACATTTTGAAACTTAACTATCTTTACATTTTGAGGTGACAAAAAGTGATGATATGGGCCCTTTAATTGCCATGTGTCCATGCGGGAACTCAAGTGATTATTCTGGGCTGCCTCCTCCCCCAGTGCTTTATTTACTCTATTAATGGCTCCGTCTCGAAGCAAAACATTGGACACGGGCCAGAAAGGTGCTTCTCTGCTAGTGAGGAACCACACCTTCGGTGAATGAGAGCTCTGGAAGGGCCTGCTGGCCTTCAGCATGCTCCAAAAAACTAAACCAAACCAAAATCTTCAGACTTATAGTCACAACGTTAATGTGTGTTTATGGACTGCCGAACGCTTGTCTGCAGGATTAGAGGGCAGCGGAGTGTGTGTGAGCCACAGAGCCACCGCAGCGGCTCCAGTTCTCCAAACCATAGTGGGTAAACTGGTGTGTGAATAGGCCACAAGCGAAGGCCTGCAATAAAGACTTTGCTGACAGCACTAGTGAGGAATATTATTCCCTCAGCCCTCCAGGAACAGTAAAAAAAAAAAATAAGAAAATAAAACAAAGTGGTCTTTAAACACTGGGGAGATGATTATATGAAACATGTTAAATTAGGTCACCAGTATTTCTGGAAAAAGATGAACAGATGCAAGTATCATAAAGACAGATGTAGCCCTATTATCAAGATTAAGAGATCGAGGTAAAAAAAACTGAGGCATACAGTTTTACGCAAAAATCCCCCAGTTTTACGTGGACCAAACTCATAGTTTTATGTGGAAATCCCCACAATAACGCGGAAACTGCAAATATCCTCCGCCTTTTTTGTGGCAATAAATATATATATATACACACACAATTAGTCGACTTCACTCGGGGGGCGTCAACTTGTGCCTCTGATGTCAACTAGTCGACTTTTCTGTTAATGCCCTAGTGCCATATTATAAGAATGGGGCATGGTGGAAGGTGATAAATGCTGTCGCAATTTATATTGCAAAAGACATGGTGCCCATACATACTGAGGAAAAGCCTGGATTCATTTATATGCTAAAAGTACAAAAAGTACGTGTCAGATTGAACTTTAACCCTAAAGAAAAAATAAAAGTAGTTTGAACCATTTATTTGTTATCTGTAGTTAGATTTTGATTAGGGGAGGCAAAAATCGATTAAAACCAAAAATCAGATTTATTGTGAAAAAAACTGGAGATTTTACTTTTAGGCCATATCACCCAGCTCTACTGTGAATATCATCTTACGTTTATGTAACTGTTTTTTCCTTATGCAACTGTCTCATCCCGAACAAATCATGCAGTGCTGAGCTGAATAAAGTGCATTTTGATGACCTTGCTATTCTTATGAAGCCTGATCCACTGCTACTGGACCCTGAAGGTCTTTGAGAAGCCTGTAAACGGAGCCTCTGACCCTGAGGGCAACCATCTGTGTGATCAAACTGTATTTAAATAGTCTGAACAGATCCTGTGTGGTTTCTGAGTCGGAAAGTCTCCAGGAACAAACCACATAAAGAAGTTCCTCTGGAAGAAAGCAGGGATATAAATGTCTTACATGCTCACGGTTTCCACAGACTCAGATGCCCTAGACTGGAGTTCTAAAAAGGCTGAAATGCTTGGACGTCCCTGTTAACCAGATAACGTGTTTGCTGTCAGAGATTTGCTTTAAGTTAGTGGCTTTAAGTTAGTGCTAGTGGAGCTAACAAGTGCCTGGTGGTTATAAGGATGTGGGTGGAAGGGGGGTGTGTGTGTGTAAGTGGTGTGTGTTGGTATGGGGGGGTGGAAGGGGTGTGTGTGATTATATTGTTTATTGTTATTATAAGGTCAATGTGTGTTAAGCTGAAGATTTCCAAAAGCTTTAATGTTTATGTTTAAAAGCATTTTAAAGTAATGCAGAAGTGAGATAAATACCCTCAGAGTTATAAGAGTTAGGGGATACAAGTGACCCACCTGCCCTCGTTGACGGCGGTCTTGTCGCCGGTGCAGGTGAAGTTCTCGATGTAGGCCCCGGCCGAGCAGTTGATCACCTTCCAGTCGGGTTTACAGACGTCCAGAAAGTGTGGCCGCAGCCGGCCGATGGAGTACTTGCCGATGTCGGTGAGGGACTGGCTCATGGCGGCACCGAACAGGAAGGTACCGACCGCTTTGTAGACGCAGGCCACATAGCTGTTGTTGAAAGAGGACTTTGATTTGAGGCGGTTTACATAAACTGAAAGGCACTCGCCAACGATCATCTGTGAGAAAAGAACAGGGACAGTTAGCGGTCCAATCTAGAGGAACATCCACCAAGAGAATGTTCTAACCTGGCAGATCAACCTTCACACTACAGCGAGGACGTCCACTCGAACACGACCCGAAAACGCAACAGGGGGCTTACAACCATGCAGCTGATATCAAAAACAAATAGTCCTGGTTCTGAAATCCAACTGGCTGACACACTTCTATGCACACGTTTGAACATCCCGGCCGAATGACTTGTTTGTTGGTTTTCTAAATGTAAATAAGTACATACCCAAACACAAATATGAAATGTGAGTTTTCTCTAACTTTTACGCCAGTTTGTACTTTTTGCTGAGCTTAAAATGAAAAGAAAACATTAAATTAGAATTTGAATTGAACAAGGAGCAGAGAATAAACACAAACATGAAACTGTTGGTCCACAGTTACAACATGTCAGAATGTTCCAGATTTATAGTATGCTTTAATAGAAAGTAGGCGGTGCAACCGTGTGACACTACATGCTGAAGGTTAATATGAGTTTTATATGATACGCTACCAAGCTGCTGAGAGCTAATCCAATCAGGAAGTTTGAAATAAAATGCAATGATGATGACATTAACTCAATCCCACAACTAAAACTACACCTGATCCACACTGACGTTCATAATGTAAATGACAGCTTTGTTGTGTGTTATGGTTATATTTATTTGTTCATTAATAACTGCAGAGGGATGGCAGAATGAATAATGTCCACAGAAAGGAGTGAATTTTACTTTACAACTAGCCATAAAGATTTTAGTCTGTGTTCCTTTCATGTTTTATTTTAGAGTAAAGGAATTCCCAGTGTGTGTGAACTGACTCACCACATTCTGATTCAGCTCTGTGTGTGTGTGTGTGTGTGTGTGTGTGTGTGTGTGTGTGTGTGTGTGTGTGTGTGTGTGTGTGTGTGTG
>JBBJLR010021467.1:0-13125 GCA_037577145.1 Brachypetersius gabonensis
CACACACACACACACACACACACACACACACACACACACACACACACACACACACACACACACACACACAAATCAAACACTAAAGTTCCAAGAAAGTGTCTGAGGCACACAGGGCCCAGGGAGACAGGCCACTTCCAAGTTTAAAAAATGCTGCACAAAAGGCACAGAGGGGGAAGTGCTGTGTGCTTCGCAGGCGCTGAGGGAGAGGTGGTGGTGGTGGTGGTGGTGAGGGGGTTGATGGAATAATGCGGAGAGAAGGACAGAGGAGGAAAACAGAGGGGAGAGGCTGTAAGTTTCTCTGTATGATTGTGCAACAGGCTGTATAGAGTTTCAACAGCCCCAGGCCCCTGGGTGCTGTCATTCACTGCATGTTTTCCAAGGAAGGCTAGAGATTAATCATGCGCGCACACAGGCACATCCATGCCTACATGCGCGCGCACACGCATACACAAGGCTGGATTGTGTTTCTGGCTGCCTAATGACTCTCATGTGATTAGGCTGTGGAGTGGAGGGTGTTTTTTTTTTTTTTCTTCTTTTTTGTTTTGGTTTATTTCTTTTTAATTTTGCTGACGGGTTGCTCTTCTTATTTGGAGTCAGTTCGCCCTTGTTCTTCTCTCTTAGTCACTTTTTCTTGGTGAACTTTACTAAGCTGTCCACCCCCTTTTCTTCTTAGAAGAAGCCTTTGTGTCACAGTTCCCTAAATGTTCTGTGTGAGACAGCTTATTATCTAATGAAAAGGAGAAATGAAAAAGAAATTATAGATGAGATAACGAGGAAATGAGAAGTACGCGATTCAGGGAGGGAAGGAAAGAGGAGCTGCGTATTTCAGATTCGTGTGAATCTCAAAAGTGGAAAGATTAGGTCTTTGAGCAAGAAATCTTTGAGCATGTAACCACTTTTTCTTTCCGAGTGGCGATGTTTAAATGTATTTTTTAAACAATATCATCCTTTACTGAGCTTTTGTGTCTTCTTTTAAAAACTGCTAAGCCTTAAATGGGTCATTTTATTTGAAGCAGTTCATTTAGTAGCTAATCTAAATGTAAAAGTAAGTATCATGCTCCACTTACTCTAACGCTCTACCATCCCACAGGAATAAATAACACCCCACAGTGTGAGTGTATGTTATTTTATAACTAGTTTTATTCCCTCCACATCCAAGCCAGCAAATTCTGAGATCAGCCTGATTCTGGTACCCAATAATTCCAATATGTTTTCTCTACTGTGAACTTACTTCAAGATTCAGGATTCTTTATTTGTCACTAACATGCAGTGAAATGTGTCCCGCTGCAAACATTTTAAACAATGAGTGAATTTTAAATTAAGACAAATCTGGAATTTTCTAGAACACACACAAATAAAAAAGAGTACAAGTAGAAATAAGTGAAACAGTAAGTATAATTTCATATATAAAAAAAAACTAATCTAAAAAAGTAAAACAGTTTAAACAAGGAGGAACACAAGTTAGAGATGTGTGTGTGTGTTATTTATATATATATACACATACACATATGTGCAAGTCTGTAAGCATCGCAACAAAATCTTTTTTTTAGAGCTCAATGTAATTTAAGTTCAAGCAGATCTAAAAGTAAGTAAAGATCCATTAGATTTATGTCTGGGTTCACTTTTCTTGTCTACCCTGGCCACTGCCTGGCAGGTGAGGTCAGAGCATCTTCTTAGACATCACAACCCATTCAAACCTGGCTGAACAGGCAAATCACAGTGTGAACCACCAGGTAAATATAATTTGCAAAAGCAAAAAATACTTTAAAAGGAAACCGTATTAGTTTGAATTCTGTGCTTGCAGACTTTATGAATTTATATATTTTATATATTTATATATTTTTGTCTTTATGTCAAAGAAGAAATGAACACGCCCTGTAGATGTTTTTGTTGTTATTTGTGGTAGAAAGGCAGCCAAACCTGTCAGCCGTGTGGTGGGGATCTAGCTGTTTAGATTCTCGCACGTTCTTTTCCACCAAGCAACAGTTTCCAAAGCCATAAAAAACTTTTATTTGCAATTTACTTAATTTATTGCTTGAGTAACAATAATAATAGAGGGGGGGGGTGGTTTCGCTCAGCCCGTGGATGAGGGAAGATGTGAACTGGGTTGGGGAGCAGGGGTTCGTAAAAACAAGGCGCTCTTAACAATTGAACAGATGGACCATCTCTGTACACCTGCTTTAAGGCTTTGTCTCGCCTCAGAGGTCCTGGGATCCTGAACCTAATGTCACTCTCGGTGATGTACTGAGACACAGACCTCCTCCACACATGCATGCTGACACAGACTTGCATACATGGATGCATTTCCACACATTATTGCTGAGGATAAATTGATTGGCATGTGAAAGTGGACATGACCATCTGTTGAAGTTGCTGCAATATGGGAAGGAGGAATAGTAATGAAAAATGTTTTCATATCGGGTTGGGAAATGAACACCAGGCATTCATCAGAACATTGTGTTTGACGCCAGTAGTCGTACTGAGGAATGGACCTCACTGACCACCTTAGTTTATTACTGCAGATGTTGTGCTTTTTGTTCCTCATGCATCAAGTACATTTTCTGCAGTGAAAGGATCATTAGGGTGGAGGAACAGTAACTCTGTGTAAGTCATTTTTACACCGTGTCCTGCTCACAGAGTGTTATTTTGCTATGCTCAGTTTTACATAATTTGGGTTTGTTGAATAGAAATTGGCGGAGGTTGTCCGTTTTTGTTATTGCACTTCAGTTTTCACAATTCTATTCAACTCATTGTATGAACTTAATGTGGCTTACGTAATTAGAAAATTTAAATGTCAGTGTAACCTTTTAAATCCTGCACTCTGTCAGTAATTAGATTTTAATAACTTTACATGAAAAGTAATTTAAATATAAAAGAAGTTATTACCCACTTTGGTGTTCTCTGTCTTTCTATCTTTTCATCCGTCTCTGCCTCTCTGTCTATAAAAGCAGATGAATAATGAAGGTTTGCTGCAGATTGCTGCACATTTTTTTAAATAAGCCTATATTTTGATACGCTTTTTGGCAGTTTTTGTGCATCTTGCTCAACAGTTATGTTTATAAAACATTTATTTGATGACTTTTCTTATGAAAGTAAATGTCTGATTTTCTAGATGTCTTTGAAAACTAGAGTGAAACAGGAGTTGGATGTCAAACATCTGAAGAACCGCCACAGTGCACACTGGCTTTTGTGCAAGCGTAGCACACCGGTGTAAAACCTGTTGAAGCCCTTTGGACCACACCTCTTCCGACCCTGCACTGAATCACTCTTATAACAGACCCTCTCCCCAGTGGCAGTCCGGTGGAGAAAAGTCTCATAACCAAGGGAATACTCTCCCATTCTTCCAGTAATGAAAGAAAGCAAGGTTTTCCCCTAACACAAAGAAGAATGTGGACTTTGGTACAAAAGGGCTTGGAGGAAGTGATTATGCTGTAATCTGGAAGGCGAAGGGTTGGACATAGAAATGTTTGGAAAGAGTTGCTATATCAGTTTGGCTGAAGTTCTTTTTGAATTGCTAGTGTTTTGCCACATGCAGAAACTCAATCTTTAAAGTATTCATTGAGAAGTATGAAGTTTCCTCTTTCACTCTCTTGTTCCCCGGCCTCTGTAGTCTCCACTGTTAGCTTGGTATGTATCACAATTCACTGTCGGCACAAAGCAAATGTTGACCCTCTTAGAGCTTTCTCCCATGTCTGTGACCCCCCCACACCCCCACACCCTTCCAGGAATCCGTGAATGTGTCACTTCCCTCACTGCCTGGGTTTTGGCTGAATGTCTGTGGCATGCATTGCTTGTAGTTAGTGGCTGAGATTTCATTGGGTGGTGCTTTACTCATCGCTGCAGGATCTTGGACAGATGCCAGCCTCTACAGGCTCCCATACGGGGAAGTGGCTTATTTAGTTCCATTCAGGTGAACTGGTGTAAATGATAATGCAGCTGAGGAAAAAAATGAGAGACCACTGCAAAAACGTTTCTCAGGTTTTATCTTTTGTAGGTGCAAGTATTGAACTGATCAGCTTTGCTGCTGACAGTATGTCTCCTGATTTCCAAATAAAAAGATTGTTCTTTAAAGCATAATTTTAAATTAAATGACTAAACATCAAAATAAGAGAAATGATGGTGTTCACAGAGCTTGAATAATTCAAAGAAAACAAACCTCGCTCACTCAAACAAAATGGTGATAATTGCCTATGACGAATTTCTAGTAACGAGTGTTGATTACAGCAGTGGGTTTTATACTTTTCCTCATTAAATAAGATTTACTTTAGGGGATCACCTGGAATTGTTCACATACTTATAGTGGTGCTGATTTAAAAATAAATTGCAGCGGTGTCTTATTTTTTTCTCAAGCTGTTTTCAGTAGATAGTGCAGTATGTGTTCAGTGGGCCGGGGCAGGCTCTGTAGAAAGTCAGGAACGCAAACATTGTGATGTCAATAGTTTTATCTGTTGTATGGCAATAATTTTAGTTTGATCTACTGTGTATTTAATCTATTATGCATGGCCATGTACAAACGAGGCTTGAGTTTCTGAAAGCCTGTTTAGTTTTTTTTTCTTCCTATACATGGACACACTAGGTCGTCGTCAAACTAATGCTCTAATATCTTATACATTTGTTGATTCTCTCATAGCTGTTTGTTGAGATGCTTTCAAATGGGCTAGACCTCAGAGGTGTTAGAGGAAGTCTTACTTCTTGTAGGCTATGCAGAACAGCAGTTTGACTTTATACACTGTTCTTTGTACATACACAGTATCAGTTTGCACAGAGGGCAGGGGGGCAATATGTAAAAATTAATTATTATGGGCTCCTATGATATTTAATCAATTTTCATGAGATATATTTACATTTATTTTTTTGGACATCTTACAAGTTGGAATTTAAAAAGAGCCAGGGTGTCACATTTAAAAATACCTTCAAAAAGCAATGGAGTTTCAGACAGTAAATGCACTAAATCAATGAAGTAATGCAGTTGTTCAGTCTTCAAGTGCTTACTTTTTTCCATGAGGACCATAAATAATGGTATATTGTCTAGGTCTAGATATCAGCAGTGCTATAGAAAGAAACCATACAGATGTCCTCAGTAAATTATTTCCTCTAATTTGAAAGAAGTGCTCTGAGTAATATTGGTACTTAATGTAGCTTCAAAAATTGTTCATGTCCCCTGTACAAAACCTTCTGACTCTATTTAAGAAATGTGATGTCAGCTCGTCCTTTTTGTTCGTCAGTGTGTCATGTGGAACAGATCTGTAGCTAAACTTTGGTCAGATATGATGGTCTGTTGTAAGTAAAGACATTTAAAACGTTGCATTGAACAGTAAACTCTACACTTCAGATCTGTGGCAACACATTTAATAGTTTGGAAGTTTTTTGTCATGCTGAGCTAATCTCTCTGTCTCTCTCTACAGGTACGATAAGACCAGTACGCCGGAGTTTCTATGATCCTACTTCAGCGCCGGGCCAGGGCTGGCTGTGGGAGTGGGAGAATGACGCAGGTTCTTGGACGCCATATGACATGGAAGTCTGCATTGCCTTGCAAGCAGCAAAGGATCGCCAGCAACCATGGTTGGACATGGCCCCACTTGGCTTTTGCTACCTCGTGGACTTCCAGAGCATGACTCAGGTCAACCGGCAAACACAGAGACTCCGGCGCATTCAGAGACGCTCGGACATGGCTTACCCACTAGTCTCTGGGCCTCTTCCGAAAGCCTCCCAGACCTGGGGTGCTGGTGCTGGAGGGGCAGCTGGCGGAGGTTCAACTAGAGCACTTCTGGGTGTGGGAGTGTCTGGTGCTAGCTCAAGTGATAATGGCAGTGCGATGTACCCTAGTGGAACTCTTACTGCATCTTCTCTTGCTCCTCTTGGACAGCCATGTGCCTGCCAGCAGTGCATGCTTGTATTAAGCGTGAAAGCAAATGCCATGGCTTCACACACGCTGGGACGTAGACCTCTCCAGATGAATTCGAAATCCAGTCTAGGGGCACTTCCGTCTATGTCTATGACTTCGTCCACGTCTAATTCATATTCACAAACTCTGCCTCATGGACTGTCCTTTAACCGCTCCCTCTCTCAAGAGCGCAAGAACGCCGCTGCCTTTGCTCATTCACTGTCCCTGCTCACCTCCAACACTGCCACGCTTTCGCTCTCCTCCAGCCGTCCGCCTCCTCCGCCTTTGCCCCCTCCTCCACCTCCACCACTGTCCAGCCAGCAGTCTTCAGCCGTGCCAAACTGCTCCTCAACATGTCCATCATCAGTGCCAACTGCCACGCTCATCACTGTGGCATCAACAACCATGTCATGTGCACCCTCACCGTCGCCTTCAGTAACCGTTCCGCCTCAACGTTCTGCGGCCTGCGCCGCTCCGCTGCCTCCTCGTGCCAGTCTCGCAGGGCTGAGCCGGCCAGCACTGCAGAGGATCGCCATGGCGCAGTCACGAGCACTCATTGCCTCGGGGTGAGAAGAAAAAACTTCTGCCATTCTTCTCCTGTCCCCAGTGGATGGGAGAGATAAGTGTTGGAGGGTGGGTGTAGTTATTGCTGGGTTGATGTATGAAGACACTGGGTATTCACAGTTGTCTTCAGGCGCGTTAGACTAGGTTGAGTCAACTAAGTCTTGCAGCCATTTTGATTGACACATTATTATTAGTAAATACTGTCAAAGCGACTGAAAAACAGCATGATGTGCTGCCAAGTGTCTTTGGTATTCCACAATCAACTTTGAACATAGCTGTTTGTTTATGCTCAGGGCTTACAGTTTAGTCTTTAGGAAAGACGTACGCACAGAATAAAACATGCACTTTCTTCAAAATGAAAAACGTATTCTAAACTAGTGGGTTAAAATCTAGGCCATGCCCTTTAGTGGTATTTAGAATAAGGTTGCATGATGGCGTTGAACTCTTCAATATTAGCAAATCATAAACTAAAGAGAAACCACACATATGTTTATATCATACACTTGCCTGCCCATCCAGATCACTCTCTTTGGTGAGTGTGTGTGATATATATAGGTGAGGCGTGTGTTTCAACCGTCATACTGGTGTTGTATTTAAAGGGTTAAACTAAGAATTTGGAAAGTGTTTTAGAGAAGATATCAAAATGTGTAACCTAAGAAAATCATAATGTTAAATATTGATGTAATATTATTTCTAGGTAACATCAGCCATCTCTGTTTGCTTTGGCTTTTACATCAGCACTGGCACAAATGTGCATGAATATGTCTAATAATTTGTATAGATGATCTTTGGCGCTGCTTCTGAGCATATTGATGTTGTTGTTGCCAGTACTGCTGGTTTAAAGCTTCCTGAGTAAAGGGAACGAAGATGTTCTCATTGGTTTTGTATGTTGTCCAGATGATTTGGGGTGGGAATGTGTTGACATTTGTTCAACAGTATGTTTCTAGCTAATATGGGTGTGTACATAGTGCAGCACATCTCGCATATTTGTGAATGTGTTTGTGTGAGTGCATATAGGCAAGGATTTGGGGAGTGTTTGTATTGTGTACGACTCTGTGTGTGTGCGTGCGTGT
The DNA here is from genome assembly GCA_037577145.1 of Brachypetersius gabonensis. Classification (NCBI taxonomy): domain Eukaryota; kingdom Metazoa; phylum Chordata; class Actinopteri; order Characiformes; family Alestidae; genus Brachypetersius; species Brachypetersius gabonensis. The sequence continues at coordinate 7,522 of JBBJLR010021467.1, forward strand.
GTGTGTGTGTGTGTGCGTGTGCACATTTATGAAGTGTGTGGGGGCAGTGTGTTTCTCACAGCGCTAAATCATCCGACACCGCTCAGCTTGATGACCATCTGGGGAAAGAACTGAGCACTTCAACAGTGGAGGAATGAAATGTGGAGGAATGGTGGATGGAGAAAAAGAAATTACGAGAGAGAGGGGGAAAAAAGAGAGACACTGAAAGGAGGAAAGTAAAGGGGTCAGGAAGGGTCATTACCTCCCTCTGTCTCCACCCCCACCCTCGTCTCTGCCTCTGCCTCTCCCTGTTCTCCCCCAGTTTCCCAGGCTTCACAGACCCCCCACCCCAACACCCCCTCTTGCCATTGTGTGCTCATGTTTGGTTTCTATGGTAACCTTTGTTGGCATGGCAAAGCCTAGTCAGCATTTGCAACACAATGCTGCTTCACTGCAAGCGTTTGTGTGTGTGTTTATATGGCAAGAAGGGACGAAGGTATAGAAAGACAAAAGGGTCGTTGTCATTATAACGTCTGGAGTTATAGGTTTTTGGTGAGATTTTGGTGCACTACAAATTAAGGGCGGTGGGACACTGCATGACTAGCCATTCAGACATATATATGGTTTGATATATCAATGGAAGGCAAAGAAAGACAAAGAAGAGGTGATCATGTAGAAGCTGTGGGAATTAGAACGGAGAGAAAGAGTGATGCACAGAAAACGAAGGGTTAAAGAAATCTATGTTGATCGAGTTTTGCACTAATGGGCATAGATGATGCATGTTCACAGAAACAAAAGTGAAGAAAAAAAAGACAAAAGAATAAAAAATGAAGAAAATGTTTTCAGTGCAGAATGTACAGAAATCTCAGGTTTCAAAACAAACACACACACTCAAACACACACACACCTTCCCCTGGTCATAGTCAGGCATGCAGAAAAGTAAATAGTTGGTGTTTGATAACTGCTGGAAAGAATGTTGAACGTGTAGGCAAAGCGGTGGTCGGAAACAAACTGCCTAAAATTTACTTGTCAGTTTGGTTACATGTAGCGGTGTTAGATGCTCAGGATTATGGAGCTCCACCTGGTGAGGGAGCTGTTTAACTCTGAACTGATGCAGTCACTCCAGCAGATGGTGGAATAGCAGCAAGAGCATTCAGTTATGTGCTGCTCTTCTGAATAGTCTTAATACTTTATAACACTGACTCCTGTAACTTGTAGACCGATAATTCCTTTTGTTGAACATCCTGGCAGTTTCATTATTCATTTTTTCTCTTTCCACTTTATTCATCTTCATCTTTATTTACAGACACTCAGTATGTAAGATCTAAACTAGGGGGGTAAAATCTAGGCCATGACCTTTAGTGGTATTTAGAATAAGGTTGCATGATGGTATTGAACTCTTCAATATTAGCAAATCATGAACTAAAGAGAAACCACATGTACATTTATATCACACACTTGCCCATCCATAATACTTTAGAACACTGATTCTTGTAACTTGTAGACCGATAATTCCTTTTGTTGAATATCCTGGCAGTTTCATCATTAATTTTTTCTCTTTCCACTTTATTCATCTTCATCTTTATTTAACCGTTCCCAATTAACGGCACACTATAGGATTACAAAAGACACATATTGACACTGTAAGATCTATTCCTCAATAGAGAGTATGGATGTGCTTGTCCTGAAGAAAGGTGCTAACATGTCAGTTTGGCAGTATTTTACTTTACAACCAACAGAACAGAGAGAACTACTGGATTGTTAAATGTGGTCTGTGTTGAAAATAGTAAGCATTGTAAACTGAGTATTACTAGAAGCTAATCCAGTTTGTGATTACACAGTAATTACTTTATTATCAGGGAAAATATAAGCTACAAGGCATGACTGTAATGCTAATGTATGGCACTATGTAACTGAATTTAGATACTGATGATATATTCTATCTCAATAATTCTGTAAGCTATAGTTGCATACAAAAGCATATAAAAGAATGGTGTTATACCTGATTGTAAGAATACAATTTTGGCCAACAGCCTGCATTGTCTAAACACGCGTATAAATATATACCAACTAAACCTGAGACGATTAACTTTTTATAATATAAAGTTCAGTAAAAACAAGAATAGAAGTTTAAACCGGGTTGGTTTAAGTTTGAATAAGTGATCATTTTCAGAATGTCAATTTGTGCCCAAATAGATTGTGTTAAAATGTGTACCTCTAAAATTGGATTTGATTTGATTCGGTCTTATCTTTAGTTCAAGCAGGTGGCTTTGAGTAAAATGTGAAAACTTGTACCATATCTGTTAAACATTTCATTCTGCACTGCAGCATTAATTGGTGATGAAATAATTACTCAATTGTGTGCAATTATCAGAAGACATGTGAATAAGGAAGGGAGGGGCAGGAGAGAATAGGATAAATCTATTAGTGCCTTGAACACTGGCTATATTGAGCATGATTATGTGCTTTATTGAGTGTGAGGGAACTGTATACACTGCTGTGACTCACCAACTGATTGGCACACCTAAGTGCTTTATCTTTGGGGTTTGCTTAACAGCTTGAACAAAAGCTATTCAGTTTAGTTTTTGTTATTTTTCTTTCTAAGAACTGCAGAACTGATGTACGAACTGCTAAATTAACTACTTTGAGACTCATTTAAGGAACAAAGGTGTTTAAACCACCTAGTACATGCTTTCAACAACAGAACAGAAAATGGCTGTCAAATCCTTATTGTAATCTAAATACAAAGGAGGACATGGTAGCATCTTTTATCACACATACACTTAATTCTTGGAATTTAATGGTAGTTTGACAGGAAGGGCTTACATGTCAGCACAAGCTGAAGTCAAAATTGCAGCAAGAAGTTACGTGAATAAGAAATAAGCTGTAGGGTCCATGTGTGAACAGAAGTCAAAAGGTCTCTGGGAAACTGTGATAAGACACTTCATATGTCTACAGGAAAGCGGTGCAACATTTTCAGTTTTCATATGAGTGTGTTTTGTTCATGATTGAGAAATTTAACAGCTGTTAGTACACGCATCCTGGTGAAATATCATTTGGGTCAGCAAGTGTGAGTGATGCAAGGCTCAAAATATACCCAAAGTATTACAAAGTCGTTACAAGAAGCCAGTGTGTCCCAAATGTTTGGCATGCAGTGTAGATGTAAATGTTTGTACATTTTTTTAAGGATCTGTGCCCTTTGTTAAGTAGTAAATCGAATTGTAGACGTTAATGCAGTAAATTAGGTCAGGGTTCCCCATATGCTTCACCTGTAATGCTCAGGAGGCCCTTACAAAGTCCAGTTCTTGTAGATCGTCTTTTGTTTGTTCAGCTATTATTTTATTCCCATTTGCTTGTTACCTGACCTGCAAGTTATTCTTCCACTCTTTTATTGTATCTTCTGTGGCCAACCTTCTTATTCCTCATCTCTTCTCACTTGCCTTGTCGAATCATTGGCTACAGGGTATTGTAGTTAGGGGCTAGTTGTATATATTTTCATATATGTTTGTTTTCATTCTTTACTCAGCGGGTGTATGATGGGAGGCCTTCATATCTGTTTATGTATGTGCGTCTCAGTGGGGCAGCTGGGAAGTGTGTTAATGCTTTCCAGATTAGGAAGGGATCAAACGTGACTAAACAGTCTCCAGCGTCTGATCATCTCACCGCGCACCTGCCCCATTGCTGCAGTGCCTTAGCGGTTGGCTAATACACTAGGTAATATGAATGATGCGATTATGATGCTTCCTTTACAAACACTGACGTAGAAGGAGAATTTCCCTATAGCAATCACATCATTGCATTAGCTGTTTATTATTACACTGCTATCATCTAACAGATCACTAAAGCCTTCTACCTCTTCTTGTCATACTACCTGAGCATTCGTGGAAGGACTGACGAAGCCTAAAATGCTAAAATTGTGTTAGATCTTCAATAAAACAACTGGCTCAGTAGATCCTTTAGGTGGAAAATCTAGTTTACTTTACCCTTCTTTTATCGCGCAAATTATATTAGAAGGTGACACAAATCCACAACAGCGTGTTAGACAGGCCTGTTCTGAAGAACATTTCTGTGATCCTTGTCAAAGCCCGAAAGGACTGCTGAAAAAGTTCTTGAGTTGAGTGGAAAGACTTATTTTGTCAGGACATACTGTTCATGTTTTTGTAGATGTCTGGTCCTGTTGCATCACTATCATTATAGAATATTGTGTGTAATTGTTTGTGTGTATTCAGATGGAAGCAGGTGTGTTTTTGCACAGGCTGTTGTCACATGAGCATGTGACACGCAGGTAATCCCTTGCAGATGTCACGCTTGTGTATTGTGAGGTCGGTGACCAGATGGAAAGAAATGGATTAAGTCTATAAGAGAGCAGGAAGATGATCACGAGGCATTCAGAGACTCGCAGGATAGCTGAGAGACTGCACCTCTGCCTCGTACATAGTGATTCACACGAATTAGAAAAAATAGTAAGAGAATGTGATTTCGGCGATTCGGACAAAGGACAGAGAGTGAAGAATACAGGACATCTACCGTGAAGATAAAGAACTAGTTTCGAAACCTTGTCTTTCTTTTTTTTCTTCCACTGAGTTTGGAAAGAGATTTCTGTTTTTTACCCATTCATACAGATTCTTGTAACTTGTGTTTTGCTTGGACGTGAAACTTGAAGGATGACTGTGCTCACTCATATTCAGTAAGTATAGTGATGTGTTGCGGCTATTCACTAGAAAACTGTGTATAACTGCTTAGATCTGGGTAATAGTTTTTGTTTGCTTGATTCCTTTATATTCCCCCTTTTTAAACCAAGTGGTAGTTAACATTTATTTTAGCCTCCAATGTGAAATCAAACATGCAGGATAAGAGAAAAACTTTGAGTACTTTAAAAATATAGAACAAAACAGTATATCAGCATTAACAGATAAACTGGCAAACACCTGAAATTTCTGTCACCTCACTGTTCTGGGTGTTAACCAGTACTATACCGTCATTTATATACAGGCATAGGAAAACTTGCATAGTTAAATGCTGTATGTAGACTGTACTGAACAGCAGCAACAACAACAAAATCATTGTCAGCTTTTGCATGTATTTGTACTAAATGAACCATGGCCTATTGTCCTAAGTGAACCATGTCAGTAGACTGGATTCAGTTGACAGGAGCAAATGTAATTGCTGAACAGCAGGTGTAGTGCTACAGCCAAAAGGGTATTACTCCATGCCATATGTATGCATCGACAAACTGCCAGGCTCTGCCAAACACTACTTTGCTGTCTGTCTGTCTGTGTCTGTCTGCTTGTGTGTGTGTGTCTGTCTGCTTGTGTGTGTGTGTCTGTCTGCTTGTGTGTGTGTGTTTGTCTGCTTGTGTGTGTGTGTGTGTGTCTGTCTGCTTGTGTGTGTGTGTGTGTCTGTCTGCTTGTGTGTGTGTGTGTCTGTCTGCTTGTGTGTGTGTGTTTGTCTGTCTGCTTGTGTGTGTGTGTGTGTGTGTGTGTGTGCTTGTGTGTCTGTCTGTCTGCTTGTGTGTGTGTGTGTGTGTGTGTGTGCTTGTGTGTCTGTCTGTTTGCTTGTGTGTGTGTATCTGTCTGCTTGTGTGTGTGTCTGTCTGCTTGTGTGTGTGTGTGTGTGTGTGTTTGT
>JBBJLR010021526.1:0-13122 GCA_037577145.1 Brachypetersius gabonensis
ATCAGACAGGTTTAATTGATTTCATGCCAGGCCCAATAAAAAAAGTGTTCCTTTAATTTTTGTGAGCAGTGTATATTCTGACATGCATGGCCTGCTTGGATCTTTAGGCAGTTTGCAGTCTGTCGCAATAAAACAGTTGTCATTTATTATTTTAGATCGACGCAATATACCAAAGAGTGTGACCGGTAGAAAATACTATTTTTACACAACGAAGGTGAATCAAAGCAAAATATAAATAAATGAGAAGGCTTAAGACTTTTACACAGTATTGTACTTAGAGCTTCATTGGGATTCTAAAGGATGAATTATGAGGGATTTTTGGTACATACAGCCAGATAAATGCAGAGTTTTGGGAGTGAATTGCTGGAAAGAGAATCGTAAGAGCTGTTTTCCTGTACAGGTTTTTAAATGGACAAACGTCAACTCATATTTCATCAAGGGACGTGTGGACTCCTTGCTGTTCGGCGGTGGAAGGTATAGTAATTTCTCTCTCTCTCTCTCTCTCTCTCTCTCTCTCTCTCTCTCTCTCTCTCACTCTCACTCTCACTCTCACTCTCACTCTCACTCTCACTCTCACACACTCTCACACACACTCTCACACTCTCTCACACTCTCTCACACTCTCTCACTCTCACTCTCACTCACTCTCTCTCACTCTCTCTCACTCTCTCACTCTCTCACTCTCTCACTCTCACTCTCACACTCTCTCTCTCTCTCTCTCTCTCTGTCTGTCTCAGACTCACACACACACACACACACACACTGTTTAATTAAACAGTTTTTGCTCTGTAGGGGTCAGTTCGGGCTGTGGTTAAACGAGGATCTGATCCGCGGCCGGAGCGAAAGATGCGACACATTCGATAATGAGATTTTGTCCCATAAAGAAGATTTCCTGATCAGCGAGTTGGAAGTTTGGGCCCTCGTCTGACCGGACTCCTCATCTTTCTTCTGTTCTTAAACAAGGAGGATTGGACGTGCAGCCTTGACATATAAAATGGTGCTGGTTTGAACCGTCCCAGCACGGGCAGAGACGAAGAGATACTTCACACACAACACGACCAAAAACTCTCACTCTGGAATTTTATTGAGGCAATGCTGTCCCCCAGTGTCTGGAAAACAGCAGCCTTGGCTGGAGAGTTTGGGGGTTCGTCCTTCGCCACTAGATGGCGCTGTGACCATAGAAAAGTATTGGATTTGGATTTGATGTGGTGGTTAATTAGACCTCAGGAAAGGTGGTAAAATTCAGAAAGTGAAAGTCTTGTCCAGGATTTTGCTTCTCTGATTAGCCCAAACCATGGTTTTCAGAACAGCTGGAACAATATCCTGGGAAGGAGTTTTACTTTCTGGACCTGGCTTTTCCACCTCTGGACCACAGTTAATCCTGGTACTGCAGATCAGGAATAGGCTTGATCTACAAACCGTACGAATGTTACATTTTAAATGTCTAACTTTTTAAGGTGCTCCCCTCCCTTGACCCCTGGAGATCCAGGACGAACTGGGACACCCCTGGATATTTTATTTCATAGTTTCTAGACGACCTCATAATTTATTTCTAATTTATTTTTTTATCCCTCTAGATTAAATTGGTTCTACCTTTAGGCAAATGAGCTCTGCTCTGATTGGCTGTGCATCATTCAAAAAGCAGTCTAAGCCAAAACATACAACCTGAAGAAGGTGGAGCTAGATCTCCATAGGATGAAAAGATGGATACATGTAAATAAGTTGCAATTTGTGACGTCACAGAAACAGCAAATTTGGGCTGTATTTTTTGCAACTAAATCTGGAATGTTTAAATTAACTACATTGATCACTTTTATTTAAAAAAAAGATGAGTAGTTTTATGAGGCTTTTAATGTGGGGAAGAAATGCAGGATTTTTAACCATTACCTTAAGTGTGAAATGCTAAAGAGAGGTGTTACACTCAAATGGGACCTTCAGAGCATTATGAATGATTGGAGATATGTATCTGATCTCCAACAGCACTGTCCTATACTTCACTGTACTATGTGGTATTGTACTGTACTGCACTATTCTGTGTCGTGCTGTACTTTATTGTTCTGTACTGTGCCGAATTGTACTGCATGCAGTGTACTGGACTATTCTGTGTTTTACTGTACTTTTATTGTACTGTGCTGTACTATGTTGTACTGTAGCAGAGTGGTTTGGAGCAGAGCGTTTTTTGTGGTAGCGTGGCAAATGTTCAGGACAGCTGGACTGGAGCTGTGATCAGCTCTGCTCTGTTACAGCCATCCAGCACTAAACAGTCACTTACAGCAGATACATGAGGGCCCTGATGTTCATGCAGATGTTACATTCACACATCCTCCCTCAGCACAGTGAGACACATCAGCCAGGCTCTACTGTGAACATATAAATGTTTAAAGTACAGGAATAACTATTAAATATATTGTTATTCAATAAGAATTATTATTGTTCATTATATTATTCATTTGTGTTGTTTAGGTTTACGCTGATGTATGGATCAACACAATAACAAACATCAACGTAGGGTGTTGTCTTGCTGTTATGTTTGTTTGCTGATTTAAACCTTCTGTTGTTTTTTAACCTAAATTTTGTCAAAATTTGCTTTGCTCAATAAACAACAAAAATTGACCCATTTAAAGAGTGTCAGAGTTTATCAAACATCACAAAAAGTTTCACAAACAAAGTGGTTTCTAGTGTTTATAAGGTGTGTACAGGTGGTTTAAGGTGATTTAATTTGGTTTAAGGTGCTTTAATTACACCATCAGGTATTCAGGTTTCAACATGCAGAGCCCTGTGCTTCTGATCAAGATGGGTCCTTAGTTCTCCTCACTCTTTGGAGGTAGAAATCCGACTAACCTTAAACATAAAACACACATACACAACGGCATCAGCAATCACGATTGTGGTTCTTAAGTTTTATTGTTATAATTCGTGTGATTGCCTCAGCTTATTAAAGGTCCCATGACCTTTTGCCTGTAGGACCATCACGGCTTGCAAATGAGTGAAGCATGGCAGTTGCTTGGTGCTTAGATGTACAAATGAGCACAAATGTATTTTAGTACCTTCATTGAAGCCTCTGAAGAACCAGTGGGTTAACTTTAATTCAAACAAGTCAGTCAACTTATATAATTTTGTTGCTTTGCTGTATATGGTTACCTAGCTTGTGGCTGAAACATTAGCTCTGCAGAGGTAGATAGCATCCGGTATGTGTGTGAATGGTGTGTAAATACACACATTAACTGTTTTACTGTTTTTTACTTCTCTGTTATTTGGATAACCGTACTGCTGTCAGTGTTATGGCGTGCACGATATCTGCCTCCCTCCTCATTGAAATGACTATGAGTGAGCACCGCTGCAAACCAGGGTGATCAGACGAGAATTGGTCAAATTTGAGGACTCTTACAGCAATGGGGCATTAGGCACTGATCTGTACTGCTTGGCTATCAAGGAAAAGTCCCGAATCTCACTACAGAGAATACAACTGTCTTTTACCAGCTACATGACCGCAGTAGCCATTGCTACTTCGTAAACATTAGCGCAGGGTACCGTGGCCGCAAGCTGGTCCCTCCCCAACCCCCTTCTCGCTCCTCCTCTCTCCTCCTCATTAACATTAAAAGCTATAGACACAGAAACAGGACGTCCTAGGGAAATGTCACTATGGGACTGGCTCTAAATTGCTGTAGTTCTGCACCAAGAATTTCAGAAAGAGACTTCAGATACAGTATTAGGGGACCACTAAGAATTATATAAAAGCATAATTTTGTGGACACTTCTCCTACAGTTTTTGAAATATTGGGCATGGTTCCAACGTCAAAACATACATTAATATTCAGTGCAATGCGCTTGTATATAAGTTTGTGATCGTTGTTCAGACGTCTTTGACATCACGTGTATGGAGGTTGGGCAGACACATAAAGTGAGAAAAAATGCAAAGCAAAACACAGCAGATTCTTAAACAGACTAAGGTCAGTTTGTTTAAAAATTATGAGCTTGTGAGTGTGGCTACTTACACATTCAGCCGTTCTCACCCATAAATGGTTTGGTAAAAGCCAGTGACTTCACACCCCCTCAGTGGTGCAGCTCTGAACCAGAACACTGCAGGTGTGAGATCCATGGTGTAAGAAGTTTGTTTTAAATCCCATATATGTTTTGCTTATAAAACCAAGGTCCAGTGTCTCCAAGCACTCATTTAATAGCAACCAAACAATTGCACTTCACATTTCCACATAAATGCAACTTGTTATTATTTATTTTATTATATGTGATGTTTGAGGACACTTCTCCAAAATTGTGGCCAAATCTACACAGAAATGGTTCACCAGACACAGAATCAAGCTCCTCCCATGGTCATCTCAGTCCCCAGACCTCAACCCCATTGAAAACCTGTGGAGTGAGCTGAAGAGGAGAGTGCAGAGGAGAGGACCAGGTCGCTGGATGATTTAGAGAGATTGTATTCTCCCATCTTGTGAAACATTATAGAAGATTAGGTGCTGTTTTGTCGGCAAAAGGGGGTTGTACAAAGTCTTAACATCAGGGGTGCTAATAATTGTGGCACACATGATTTGATGGAAAAGAATTATTTCTTAATGTGGGATTTATTTCCCACTGAATAAATGCACTGGAATTAAAGGTTGGATTTTCCTCTTTTTTTCATTGTGGTTCTATATTATTTAGAACAAAACTGAATTTATTAGACGCTAAAGAACACATCTTAACCGGTGGTGCCAATAATTATGGAGGGCAGTGTAGCTTATCATGCAGATGATCAGGGGCAGAGTATTGTTAAAAATGGACTTTCATACTCGTCACCTCCGTAATGTATGGGTCAAGAGAGGGCTGGGGCGAGTCCCCTTTGCAGTTTATGTAGAGATACAGAGTGTAGAGTAGGGACTGTGACATCATCTCCCTCTGCTGGGCCCAGGCGTAGCTAAAGAAAATGCAGCCTCTAAACACACAGCGCTAGGAGAGACAAGCCTGTGATCGGAGTCAAAGTGTGTTAGTTTGAGAGTCATTTTGGTGATAATTTGGTTATTGTAAAGACTCTTTACAGTGGAGGTAAATCTCCAAAACAAATTTCACCTCAATATCTTCAATATGGGGGAATTTTGGAAAACTGGTGGAGTTGCCCTTTAAATGCTGGTTAGATTTAACCTGTTTACTCATTATGAGGAGATGATCATTTTTCAGCCGTATTCTGATGCTGGATACTGAAAAGGTGCTGCGTGTTTCCATGGAAACTGACCATAAGCCTACACAGAGTGGTGGAACGAGGAGGATGTTGGAAATATAAAGTGGTCAAAAATTAGCTTGCAGGGTGCAGAGAGTGTGGTGACCCTGGACTTTAAGAAGCTTTTTAGTTAGGTTCGAGCTAAAACAAACTTCCGGCCAATGTTAAGACCAGAATTTAATAAATAAAAAATAGCAAAATGAGAGGAGACACATAGGGAGAGGAGGACACACAAGGAGAGGAGAAGACGCACAGGGAGAGGAAGAGACTCATAGAGGAGGAGACACACAAGAAGAGGAGGAGAAACAGGGAGAGGAGGAGACACATGAGGAGGAGAGGAGACACAGGGGGAGAGGAGGAGACACATGAGGAAGAGAGGAGACCCATAGAAGAGGAGACACATGAGGAGCGGAGGAGACACATTAGGGGAGCAGGAGACAGAGGAGTAGAGGAGATACACAGGGAGAAGAGGAGACACATGAGGAGAGGAGGAGACACACAGGGAGAGGAGGAGACACACGGGGACAGGAGGAGACACATACAGAAGAGGAGGAGACACATGGGGAGAGGAGGAGACACATACAGGAGAGGAGGAGGCACACGGGGAGAGGAGGAGACACATAGAGGAGAGGAGATTCAGGTAAGTCCTGTGAAGTTCTTTAATGCTCTCCAAACTGCAACGTAAAACTGGATCAATTGTTCTCAATGTAATCAAAATGTAAACTTTTCACACCAAACCCACCCTGTTCACAAACAGTGAAACAAAACAGTGGAAATGTTCTTAATCTTAAGAGATATCAAAGCCTTGAATTCAGCTAATAAACACTGTGCTTTCAGGATGGGCGTTTCTCTTAAGAAATTTATGTTTTTGTGCCTTTTTTTTGTTGTTCTCAGATGATCTGGTTTCACGGTGGAACAAACAAACATCAACAGTAGTGTGTGAAGATCGGATGAAGCACATACTAGAAGATCATCCGCTTCCAGAGCATGCTAATGAATAAACACTCTGACTGCAGTCATGGAAACCAGTAGCTTCAGTTTGAGGGTTCATTTCTCTGGTGGTCTCAGAGAGTTCTATGGTTTCTCTTCTATTAAGATTTTTCTTCATCTAGCCTGTTTTTCCTTCACATAACTCATTTAAACATCAATATATGGTTTGTTTCACACATCTTAAATTCCGATCCAGTTGATCCCAATCAAAGGTCTTAAAATGCTTTTTCTACTCACTCCCTGCCCTGATAATTTGTCTCAAATAATCAGATATCCAGATAAGATCCTACAGAAACCTTGGTTGTGTTATAAATAAGCCAGTTCAACATCTGAACTACCAAAGTCAGACAGTTTGGAGATCCATTAGGTTCTTTAAGCTGAGAATAAGAACAGCAAAAGATCTTCAGTCTCAAGTTAATATTTTTCTTTTGCTCCTTCATCCTCCCAAAGGTGGGGGAACACCACCCAGAGGAAAGTGGAGAACATTCTCATTATGTTCATGCAGACATGGGAGATTGTCTTCTTTCAAGGATTCTTCAGTCACATTCACTCAGCCATGCATGTGCATTTGCATGCAGTTAGAAGAAGAAGAAGAAGAAGAAGGAGAAGAGGAAGAAGGAGAAGAGGAAGAAACATGGATCAAAACTGTTCTCTAATGTTCTGTACAGACATCTCTTAATTTCATTCACATAAGGAACCAGACAAGGACAGGTTTTCTAAAAATAAAGAGTGTAGGAGGATGATCCTCTGTGATTAACACTTAGCAAAAAAGGGGTGGGAGAAAGGAGTCCAGGATGACGTCCCTCAGGAAAACAGTGGAAAAGGAGGCTCACTGTTTGGGGGGGTTGGGGTAAGGCCTGGCATGTTCACCAAAAAAGGGTCACAATGAGAATAGCACTCCTTAATGATGGAGGCCAGGTTGGTGGCGCAGGTGTTTCCGGCTGATACTGTTGCCAGAAAATCGCGTTTAGAGGGTAAGAGCAGCTTTAATTTGGGAGACAGCATCTCCCTCCGAATAGAGCTTCTCATACTGCACAGAACAGCAGAATCTTTGATGCCAATACTGTGCTTTTTGCACTGGCCATCGGTTCGGTACCTAAGGCTCCAGATTTGTAGTTTCTGGCCAAGATCAGTACCAAGAGGACTCGTCTCTTCAGTCTTTAACCCAAGTCAGTTTCATGCAAATGTCCACAATCACACAGAATCATGTGTAGAATCAAATAACGCTTCTGGTTTTCTCTGGCAACTGTGAAAATACAAGGCTAGATAAAGGCTAACAGAAAAAGTGTTAGCTCCCAAAGTAGCGTACCTTAGCAAACTCTGTACAAGGTATCCACCTAAAAATAGCACATGACAAATCATCATCCAGGTCTACCGTTTCTCTCAGAAAAACACTGAAGATTTTCTTGACTCTAAATGAAGACATTGAGCATTGGCATACAGGACACTGCAGCATTTTGTTTTCTGTCAACCAAATCAGTGAAGTAAGCTAAAAAAGCCACTTTGTTCAAAGTTCCAGGTTTCTCAAGTAGGTGGAAAAAGTACTGAAACTAGTTCCATCAGCTCCTTTCTTAGTTTTGCCTGTGCACATTTAGAACACTTAAAAAGGTTTCTGTTATAAAAATGAAGGGCTTATTTTTTAATATCACTAAGTTATTAAAGGTTGGACATCTTCTCACAAAACGCCCTGACAAGTTTTGGAAAGTCTTTGATTCACTCATTCAGGAAAGACCTTTGCTGTTTGATTTTTTGTTTTGTTTCTATGTGCTACAAAAATAAAAACGTTTGTTATCTGTCCATGGAAACGCTGTCGAGAAATGAAGCCTGCTTAAAATGAGGCAAGTTATACAGACTTCCTCCGTAAGCGGGGGAATTCTCGGAAGCTGTGCCCGGGAGAGAGGTTGCTTCCCGGAGAAGAAAGTCCAGTGTTGTCTCTGGTCAGGGATCCCCCATGAATCCTGTAGGATATCGAGTTGTAATAAACTGAATTGTGACAGCTGCGATGATCATGTTGGGACTGGATAAAGCTGGTGCTCAAGCCGAGGCGGTAACACATGAAGGAACAGAAGGAACCCAAGCACGACTGCTCAGGGGATGGGCTGGAGGGAAGCCGAGGCAGGGTTGGTCGGGAGTATCTTTCGTCCACTGGGGATGGTATGAGGTTGGTACAGCTGGTGCCTTCTTCCATTGGCAAAAAGAGTGTACTATGGCTGTGCCTGTCTTTCCCATTGGTATGGTATCCCAGGTTCTTCTGCCGTCTCTTCATCGAAGCCCTTTCTTGAGCACCCCTTCTCTCATCTTCATTGTTCATCGTCAGAAATCGCAGCACCACCAGGTTGAGGAAAGCCCCAATCACTGTCAAGCCTACCAGGATGTACATGAAGCTGAAAACCACATATGGAGTCTTCTCTTGGAGGTCCTCATTCTTCTGCAAGGCCACAAAGTCACCGAAGCCGATTGTCGTCAGAGTAATAAAGCAGTAGTAGTAAGCATGGAAGAAGGTCCAGCCCTCGAAGTGGGAAAATGCAGCCGCTCCTACGCAAAGTGTCCCCAAGCAAGACAGGAAGCCAATCAGAACCATGTTCTCCATTGAGACTTCTGTACGCCGGAAGCCCAGGCACCGTTTCACCCGGTGCAGGAGATACCGGACAAAAGTGTTTATCCTTTCCCCTAGGCTCTGGAACATCACCAGTGTGAGAGGGATACCCAGGACAGCGTAAAACATGCAGAAGACCTTGCCAGCATCAGTTCCTGGAGCAGCATGGCCATAACCTGCAAGAAAGGAACATCATGGTCAGTCAATTGATCCAAGCTGTTCACGTTATTTGAAACATTGTGTACATTGCTGGTCTACAATTAGAGCCTGTGGCCACCAACTCTACCTGCTTGCAGCGTACCAACCCCAACCAACCTACATGATTCATTTAATTATTGCTTTCAGAAGTTCTTGATTACTTGAATGTTTAAGGTTAATTTCCAAGAAGAGGGTTAATGACCACCATTCTTGTCCCTCTGGCTTTGAACCGGCTGGAGGTTTTTGGGTGGTGGGCCACTCTCTACTCCTATCATCGACAATAATGTGTGTTCTAAGAACCCCCTAGTACTATCTGGACAGCAGCGTCCTTTGGTCGGAAACTAAGCAGGGATGAACAGTGAGGTCAAGGCTAATAAACTGGACTACAGTCTGAACCTGCACACCTGAAAAGAAGAGATATAAGAAAAGGGTGCCCAGTAAGTGGATGCAAAAAGCAGCACAGGGTGGATGAAAGCACAGGGTGGGAGTTTCTAATAAAGCACATCTCCCTGATGGTGTTTTTGCTGAAGTGGATGGTGATGCTGAGATGTTGATTAGATGATTTAACATATTCAGGCTTTACACTCTGACGATGCCTCTCTGCATAAAATATCATTAAAGCCAAAGATTACGAGACGTGTCTTAGGAGCTTGTAGAACATTAAAGAAGCTAGAGTTAACATTTCTGCAGAGCATTAATGATGCCTCCAGAGGAAACCTGCAACATTCTACATTTCTAATCCACTCAGAACTATTCTGGTTACATCTCAAAAAAACGTGGAATTCCCTCCAAATGAGCAATGCAGTGATGTTTCCCAGTAGAAGATAAGGGGATGGTGGTGCAGAGAGACTGGATGGTGCTCCAAAGGCAACATGATGCCAGAAGGTTTTTTCTAATAAAGTGGTAAGTCTGTATAGTGAAGCTTACAGACTTGTAGAACTTAAAGGCACCTCCTGAACAGATGGAATGTGTTTGTGTGTGAGTGTGTATGTGTGTGTGTTTGTACAGGTATGTATGTTTATGTATATGTGTGTGTGTGTGTGTGTGTGTGTGTGTGTGTGTGTGTGTGTGTGTGTGTGTGTGTGTGTGTTAGGGTTAGAACTTGCCGATGGTGGTGATTACGGTGATGGCGAAGTAAAAGGACCCGGCAAATCTCCACTGTCGCCCAGCGCGGTGCGGCTCCGCCTGCAAGACGACCCTCTCAATCTCTCTGAAATCCTCCTCACTGAACCCATACTGGCGCCTCATCTCACCGAGCTGCTGCTCCAGAACACGCCTCTTCTCACTTTCTCTCTCACTCTCCAGAACATCAAACACCGCAGCACCCACCAGCAGGTAGGAGAACATACAGAGAATCAGAGAGAACGTCCTCACCGTCTGCTTCTGCATCTCACACTCAACACACACTCACACACACCGGACAGAGAGAGAGTGAGTGAGAAAGAGAGAGAGCGATAGAGAGAGAGGGGAGGGGAGAGAGAGAGAAAGGAGGGAGGGAGGGAGGGACAGAGAGAGAGAGGGGTGAGAAAGAGAGAGAGGGAAAAGGGAGAAGGAGGAGAGATTGAGACTGGGGAGGAGGAGGGAGGCGGGAGAGATGCAGGGAGGAGAGAAAGGAAGAGATGGAGTGAGAGGGGGTGAGAAAACCGAGGGAAGAAAGAGTGAGAAAGACAGATGGAAAAGAATGAGGAGGGGGAAAGAGAGAGAAGGAGGGATGAGAGAAAGGTGGAAGAGAGAGATTATTAAGAGGGAGAGAAAAGGAAAAGTATGAGAAAGTAAAAAAGAGAGAGGGAAAGAGTGAGAAAGTGCTCCTGTGGGAAGTTCAGTCTGTATATATATATATATATATATACACACTTTTGGATCTTATTCATCTTAAATTAGAGAAGTGAAGCACCTGTTCTGTGCAAAAGCACAGCACGCAGTGAGGAAACAGCAGAAGGGTTATTGATCAGGGATCTGTGTGTGTGTGTGTGTGTGTGTGTGTGTGTGTGTGTGTGTGTGTGTGTGTGTGTGTCTGGGTCGCTGTGGGCAGCTGGATGTCTGTTTGATGGAGTGTTTCTGTGTGTTAATGACACTTTGATCCCTCTCGTCCTGTCCTGTTCTGTCTCCTCCTGCAGATGGATGAAATCTTATTTTGGCCACCGGTCAGAAGAGCAGAATGGGAGGGAGCTGTGTTCTCAGAGAAGATTTAATTGATTAAGGTGGAGCAGGTCTGGAGCTCAGCAAAGCTTTTAGAATAACAACCAGGAACAGGTGCACACCACCACCTCAGCACAGGGGGGTTAATTTAACACTATTAAAGCCAAAAGTCCCAAAACAGCCTCATCATGGGGTATTAGTCTAACACGGTCACTGCTAAATCCACCGCAGGTTCTGCCTCCACACTGAGGTTTGGGTGGGTGTGTCTCCTCACAGTTGCACCCCCTAAGGTGGAATAACTACAAAAGACTTTTTGGGCAATAGTTTGAGAACCATTTGATCCAAACCATATGAAATTTGTTTTGGCAAGTTGGCCTGTAAGAGGTTTGTGACGCCAGCTCATTCTGAATCATTTGCAGAGTAGCACCACTTAGTGAATAACATTAACAACTTCAAAAGAAATAGACAAGGAAAGAGAGAGACAAAACGGGAGAGAGAGAGAGAGAGAGAGAGAGAGAGAGAAAGAGAGAGAAAAAAAGAAAGAGCAAGATGCAGTTGCGGATGTCTTGTCTGAGTCATGAGACACAATTACCACATTGAAGTGAGAACTTGCCTCAATTTCACACTTCTGTAAAATATTAGATGTGTGTGTGTGTGTGTGTGTGTGTGTGTGTGTGTGTGTGTGTGTGTGTGTGTGTGTGTGTGTGTGTGTGTGTTTATAATGTTTTAATGCTTTAATGTTACAGCAACAATATGTATTGATACTGTATGAATACAATATGTATTGATCTCATGGGTTCAGGTGTAATGAGCCACGGTTGTGATGTCCCAGCCACAATAATCTCAAAAACGCCTGAACCTTGTTCTTCTTCCTCCACTAAAGGTCACTGCTGGGTGTCCTTCAGAGCTTCAGGACACACAAAACTGCGGAGTAAACACAGCGCCTCCAGGTGTTTATGTGCTGGGTCTGCTGCAGCCTTTAATCTACCTACTAACACTGCTAATCACAACAGAGAGAGAGAAAGAGAGTGAGACAGAGACAGAGAGACAGAGAGAAAGAGAGGGAGTGTGAAAGAGTCTTTGAAGTGATATATTTCCAATGTCTCTGGCACTTAATGACCTGCACTTTCAAAATTACACACACAGACACATCCCTGTCACAGAGACCAATAAAGAAGGAGCATTAAGACAAAACTAAACCTCATCTCAGCTCAGACCTTAAATAATCCAGCCAGAAACAATACTCCCCCTCTCTCTATCTCTCTCTCTTTGCAGATACAGTATTTGAGCGTTGCTATGGGAAACAGGAACAATATAGGCTGAAAATACATGCAAGAGTTACAGGTGGTATTTCAGTAAAAGAATTAGATTGTTTTAGACAAAAATCTAATTCTTTGACCTTGAGCGGGGCACCAGTCCACCACAGGGCACACACACCCACACACCCACAAACCCACACACTCACACACTCAATCCAGACCCTGAACCTGATCAGTTTAAGAGAAATGTTTTTTGCTGGTTAAGTCACACAGTGACCTACGTATGAATCAGTCAAGCAGAACAAAGCCAATATAACTTCGGTTCTTAATCAGTGAAGAAACAGGTGCAGATGAGTCCAGATTATCAGGCGGTGATCAGTATACTGGTGGTGCTGAATGCTGAGTGACTAGAACACCTTTATCTAGGTACAATATATCTTTAGATAACAAAAACAAGACGGGCAGAAAATCATTCTTTGCATCAGCAAGGGGATTTAAATATGAAGAAATGAGGGGCAGCTCAAGACTTCTGCACAGTTCTGTGCATCCTGTAATACAGATTCCTCTCCAGCCTCCTCTCCCTCAGACTCCAGCATGAAAGTGTAATGAAATGAGTGGGCTTTCAGCTGCCTGAGTGGATTCATGCGTGTACCGGCTGTGTGTGTGTGTGTGTGTGTGTGTGTGTGTGTGTGTGTGTGTGTGTGTGTGTGTGTGTGTGTGTGTGTGTG
>JBBJLR010021585.1:0-13119 GCA_037577145.1 Brachypetersius gabonensis
TGTGTGTGTGTGTGTGTGTGTGTGTGTGTGTGTATGTGTGTATGTGTGTGTGTGTGTGTGTGTGTGTGTGTGTGTGATTTTCTATACACTCTCAAAGAGCGAAATTCACAGCCTGAAGGCAGAAACTGTTCATTAGTCTGATGGTTCGGTAACACCTCCCAGATGGTAGAGGATGTAACGGTTTGTGACTGGGGTGTGTTGGGTCTGAGATGATGCTGCTGGCTTTCCTCAGGCATTTCCTAGGGTAATTGTCTTTTATGGGCGACTGGCAACCCTGGTATAGAACTAGGTGGGCTTGACCGCCCTCTGAGGAACGTTGTGGCGAGTGGAGCCGAATTTGAGGATGAATTTGGGATTTCATTTCTGAAACTGGTTGATTGGTAAGTAGAAAACTGTGTAAATGTGATTATTTGTTGAGCCATTCTTTAAATGCTGTATTGACTTAACAAGGCCTTCTCAATTGTCACATTAATATGAAGAGTTTCATGATTAAGTCCGATTGAGCACGTCTCACATTTTTATGGGTATTCATTATATGTTCACTGTGTTTGTAGACATCAGGCTGTGACATTTGTATAGTGGGGGTGCATGTGTTTCACGTGCTCTGCTACTGATGATTATTTTCTGTTGTAAATTATACATGCTGCATTTGCACAGATTGAGGATGTCTGCATTTGCACAGCTGGGGGCTTGCAGGACGGGGCTACATCTGCATGACTTCTAAACAGATGGTTTAAAGTGTTTACTTGCCTTGGGAAAACAATAAACGAAATTGGACAATTTATAAGCATGTGGCATACATGTGCTACATATTACCATTATGGTCATTGTGATACACAATGTAACTATGTGAATACAAAGTAATTAATATTACATCGCATTTACAATTCGTATATGTACAACAGTACCACAAGACAAACAAAGCCAAAACTGTAAAACTTTTTTATGAGACTGTATATACAATAATAATCATCAAATAATAAAATATCTCCTCTCCTATATACAGACCCCTAAATTGTTAAGGCTTGAAAACAGAATACCCAGATTTTCTCCACTCATTTTAGTGAAAGTGAGTAGCAGATCCACTTCGTTTCCAGCCAGGTAAAGTTGAATCTGTCCTGCTGAATGGATGGGTTTTCTCAGTTGGTCCCTCATTAGCTTCAGGAAGCTCATTTAGAACATTTCCTTTGAAGAGTGATTTTTGGAGTGGCTCACTTGCTCGCTTCTCAGAGAGCTCCTCTAAGTAAGCGCAAAAAGTGGTTATAATTAAAGTGCGCTCATGCTCCTCGCCCACTCCTCAAGCTAATTGGTGACATCGCAGTTCGTTTTAGCCCAATTATTCTCCTCCTATCTCTTGCTCGCTCTCTGTGTTGATCAGCAATCATCTTGCACTCTTTTTATATTTATCCTCTGCTTTCCAGCTCAGGACATTAGCCATCCGCGGAGCAAAGTGTCACGAATGAACTCGCCCTAACTCCATCAACAGAGATGATTTTATTAGCAGCCAGAGCACTATTAGTTTGACTTCTTTAATCCCTTTTGCTCCATTCTCTCCTCATTGTTTAATGGAGCTTTTTTGTTCCTCATGTGCGTATTAGCTGGAAAGAAAAAAAGAACATTCTGCAATTGCTCTGCTACACTTGAATGTATTAAATCGGCAGCACACTTCTGCTAGAGGATTAAATCCTTGAAGTGGATGACCGTGGTCATACATTGTGTCTATACATGTGATCTCAAAATTGTGATTTAGTTCCGTTTTGTATTTATTTAACGAGATGCCGAAATCAATCTGAAATTCAACTTGGTTGCCATTAAACAGTTTAGAGCAGGTTAACGGCTTGACATGCCACAACACAGAAACCCCACTGACAAGTTGAAAGGATAAAGGCAAAGGGAGTCGAGTGTCCTATTGTCTGTGGAAATGTCTGTTCTGCATATGCTAGCTAACTGGTAGCCACATAACACAAAACAAAGTTAAGCGACTGGTTTTATTTCTCCTGTCACACAGAGCATGCATCACCAAACTACACTCTTCTTCCTCCACTTTCTTCCATTTAAATTTTTTTAACGAATCAGATTGGTGATCAATTTAAATAATAAACAGGGTAATCCATTAGGGCTGTAATGATACAATCAACTCACATTTCAGTTCAATTCAGGGATCAAGGTTTGATACACTTACAATGTATTCAACAAAGTAACCATAATTCATACATTGCTTATTCTCCATGAGGCATTATCATGGGCCCACAATTCATTTTTTTGCATTGCAATATCATGATATACTACATGGACAAAAGCACTGGGAAACATCAGTTTTTCAGGGTTTGGGCCCTTGCTTCCAGTGAAGGACAACGCCATGCTTCTGACTTTGTGGATACAGTTTGAGGAAACTTTTATGCCAGCATGACTGTATCCCAGTGCATAAAGCATGGTCTGTAAAGACATTATTGGATGAGCTCAACCCTTTCCAACACCTTTGGGATGAACTGGATCGGGGATTGTGAGCCAGGCCTTCTGGTCCAACATCAGTGCCTGACCTCAGAAAAGCTCTACAGAATGAATGGGCAAAAATTCTCACAGAATCTCCAAAATTTTGGGGCAAGCATTCAAACAAGAGTGGAAGCTATTATAGCTCCAAACGGGGTACCAATTCCAGTTTATGTATTTGAATGCAATGTCATTTTGTTGGTTTAATGGTCAGGCATCACAATACTTTTGTCCATATAGTGTATTTTGATCGTTTTCAGAGTTCATTATATATCAGCAAAATAATATGTAAATGACTCCATTCATAATGCAATAGTGACAGACTACAAGTAATTCAGCACTGGTAGCACTTAATCAAACCTTAAAGTGATGTCAAATAATTTTAAACTCATTGAAAGTTTTGCCGCACATGTACTATCCACTGGTGCATTGGTACTTTCTGTGTGAGAGTGTTTTCGTGGACCAGGAATGGGGCTCTGCTCAGTGTTTGTCTATTGATTCTGCAGTCTCTCTACTGGTAGTCCGTTCTCTCCGCTGATGCAGGTAGATTGACTCTTGCCTTAAATCTTTACTCACACTGCGATCTCAACCAATCAATAATACAGATGAGTACACTCAACAAATGTACACACACAAACAGAATCACGCGCACTTCAGCATACAGCATACGACAGTAATATTACAGCCACACTCAAACATTTAGGCCAGTCTATCTTATTACAGACGAGCGATTACACAAATAGAAGTACACAAACATCATACAGCTTAACAATTTTTGATTATACTATATCAAGAGCACCTGGACTTTATACTCTCTACAAATTTTTAGAAAGCATGTACATATGTCACTTCCTGTGAGTCTGCGTTGAGTCCAGAGGGGTACAGATGTAACACTTACATTATGCTGAATACAAAAACCAGTTCTAGTTTCTGAAAAAGCAGAAAAAGTGTCTAGTTTGTGACACAAAATGCAGATTGATGCTTGGTTTCAAGGTTTCATGTTTGGAGATGTCAATCTGACAGTACCAGAGGCATCTTCGCAGGCAAGTGCAACGAAAGCTGTTGTCATGGAAAAGAAAGCCATCTCAGCAAATTCGGTCTGCTTTCACACTTCTCTCAGTGTAACATGGCTGCCTTCACACTAATTAGCCTCTCCCTAGCTGATTTAGCATGCTAGCCCTCTTGTAACAAATTAATTGCCCTCGTCATTAATAAATTTGACAAGGATTCTAAGGCCCCTTGTTGTAACTTAAGACAAATAAGTTCATGAGTTAAAAATTGTTGAAAGAGAACATTTAAAAGGAAGACATTGATTGTTCGTTGAAGTTCATGAAATGTAGTAATTACTGAAAATGCAGGAGTGTATTTGTTGGTTTAATTTACCGACACCCTTATTTTGAAAGACAGAGTTTGGCTCTGTAGCTCCTCCACTATCTGCGTCAGATGCCTTTTTCTCTCTGCACCGTTAAGTTGCTGTTTTCATGTAAATGTATATTTCACAAAGAAACTCGCTCGAGTGGTCATTATTCTGAAAGCTTCCACTATCCCACACCCCTTTGCTTAAATTGGATTGGGGTAGATTTATATTAGTCCTCTGCTAATTTTTTTGTTTTAATAATAAAAAAACAAAAAGCTTTTCATATTGTCAACCATCAGATCCTCCTGACTTACGCTCCCCAAACTTGATGCTGCATGGCAATGGATTGTGTCCTACTTTGAGGTTCGCAGTCACCCAGGCTTTTTTCCGAATATTGTTATGCTGATGTCACTCAACACATCCTTTCCTTTCCTCCCGGTGACTCAGATCTCAGCCTGGATCTCTGCATGTCTGAATGACATTTCCTCCTGAATGACAAACATCACCTGAAGCTAAATCCCAGCAAAACAGAGTGTAGCACTTTCCTGTACATCCCTGGGGATGCATCCCCAAGACATCACCTGATCATCACTTTTGGAAATGCTGACCGTACTCCCACATCAAAAACCTAAAATTTTCTTCGAGGAAGAGCTCTCTTTTTCATCTCATACTAACAAGCTCTCCCAAACTTGCAGCTGCTTTCTTAATAACCTCAGGCGAATTTGTTCGTTCCTCACCACTGACCCCAGATACTCCAGTCAGTTGTCATCTCAAGACTGGACTACTGTAACTCTCTCCTAGTGGCCTTCCTCTGAAAACCAAAAGCCCTCTACAGATGATTTAGAATGTAGAAGACTGTGTGGTCTCCGATGCACCAAGATCTGACACACCATTTCAGTATTGTAAACCCTTCACTGGCTTCATGTGGTTGTTCGCTTCAGATTTAATATTCTAAAGCTGCCTACAAGGCCATAAGTGGTTCATCTTCATCTTACACCATTCACAACTCACCCTCTTAGAGCAACAAGAACAAGCCCAACTTGACCCAGCTCTTCTCAAAGGTCAAAGCATCAAGACTTTTCTCAGTTTTGGGACCAAGTGGTTAAATTAACTTCACTTGAACATCAGAACTGCTGAGATTCTTGCAGTCTTCAAACAGAGACCCACACCTTCACTGAACACTTTGGAGAACGTGTTCAATTTATAAGCATAACTAACACAAAAACAAAAATTCAATTCAGTTTTATTAACATAGTGCTTTGTACAACCAATGTTGTCCCAAAACAGCATTACACAATCAAGTTGAAGACAAGCCAGGACCCCCGACTCCTACCCCCGTAGACGCCCAAATAGAATAAAATGATTAATTACAAACATTTATTTGCAAAAAATAAACAGTGGTTGTAGGTTTTTGCTCTTACACTCTTATACACACACACTTTTACATTTCATTCTTTAAGAATTTATTGTGCACAATTATAATTTTGGTAAACTCAAATCAGACAAAATTCTGTTACCCCTGTGATCTCTAGTGCCCCCCTAAGGGGGGCCCGGACCCCAGGTTGGGAATCACTGCCCTAGTGAACAAGCCAAAGACGACAGACTCCCTAAGCTGGAGGAAGAAACCTCTGGAGAAACCAAGACACAAAAGAGGAACTCAGTAGTGGAGTAGTTTAAGTATCTTTAGTCCACAGCAGTTGGGCAAGGGTCCCCAGCGATGGCAGAATCAGGATGAAGTGGTGACCTGGAGCCCCAAAAGTAGTCAATCAGGTTAGACAGTTCCCGACAGAGAAGACCAAAGAAATTTATGGGCGACAAATAGAAAGTTCTGTTTGCAAGGTACAAATTATAAATGTAAAAAGTACAAGTTGGGAGTCTAGTTAGAAAGATCAGAGCCGAGAGGTATAAAATTCATGACAGGACCCTCACACACTGGTGCCCCCCACTTCACCGTCAACAAACGCGTGAGGAGTGGTGACTACAAAGTTGCAGGTTGACTACAAAGTTAGGTTGCAGGTTTAAACCCCCAATTTCTACCATTGTCTCCTTGCGCAAAACACTCCAGGGGGACGGTCCCTGTAACTTATGATTGTAAGTCGCTCTCTTTCGCTAACTTTCTGAAAATAAATATTTATGAGCAGATATATATTTATTGTTTGAACCAAATTTGGAAGCACATGTGGGAACCTCCAATTTCACATTCTGATCCATTTTACTACCTGCACATGGAAGACACACAATGACTTTGGGGGCATATTTGAAACAATGAAAGGGGACAAGTCTGGAATGCATCTATGTTAATAAAACAGAACATTTAAAAGACCTTTCACACAATTAAAGGGTCCCATTCCCACAGGGGCATCATTTTTAATGTGAGGGGGTGCATCGGTCTACGTGTGGCTGCGGGGTTTTGGCGTGGGGGTGGAGGGCAGGGTTTGGGTGGGTGAGTGGATGGGTTGCTGCACGTGCAAAGACTCATCCCTTTTAGGGGGTGGGGGGTGTTTGGAAACTGCTGTTGAACCTTGAATCTTTCGTGAAAGAATCCATTCCACTTAATTTATAGGAGAAAACACGCACCACTGAAAATCCAGCTCACCAACTCACCGCATGCGAGTGAATCGCCAGTGCATAGTCAGGCTGATCAAAACTCGGAGTGGATTTCCAGTGGCATGTGTATTCTTCTATCGATTAAGTGGAATGGATTCTTCCGCGAAAGATTCAAGATTCAACAGCACTGGGTGAACTAATATTTTATTAGATGTTTATAAATGTGGGGGGTGTCCAAACGAAAAATAATGAAATGTAAAGAGGACGCGTCCCCTTCAGATTGAATGGCGGTGACGCCCATGAATTCCCATTAGATACACTTTCTTGAGTGTTACCTTTTACTTTAACTTTTTTTTTTTTCAGAAGTTCCGAAGCCATATGCCACACAACTGGGTTTTTTTGTTTTGGACTGCAGAAAACCTTATGTGCTGTTATCGACCGGGCCAAATCCACGGCAAACACTGAGCATGGATTTGAAATGTCATGGTGCTTAAAAGGATCTATGTACTCTTTATTTTCCTGTGGCTTCACAAAGCTGTAGACTGTGTATGTAGAAGACTAGGAGGCATCTAAGCCCGGCTGTGCTTTGGAATTTGTGACATGAATTGATGAGGGCTCAAGCTGAAAGAGGCCTATGTTTCGGCTGGTAACAGCAGACAGTTGACATAGCCCTCGGTGTCCCTCACCACTCTGATGCTGAAGTACTGATACAGGGCTTACTGGGCTCAAGGTCTGTTGTCTGTTACAGTGCAGTGCTATACCTATATTAGGGTCATGCATGTTCTAAACGATGTGAAAGTGCTATGTTTAAATGTGCTGGCAGTAGGGCTGCACAAAATATTGTTTGTTAATGATTATCAATGTTGCCTTTCACAAATCTGCAATTTACAAATGAGCCCCTAACCAAGTTAATCTTACAAATGTTTAATATTAACCACTGCATGATCACCTGGTGCAAGTGACTTGCTAAGTCAGGACAGCAGCAGTGAAAATCACTTGATTGGTCAAAACATAACAAATACTACAACTAATAATAAAAACAACAAAAATAATAGTTATTATTTTTTAAGATGAAAGGTGTGTGTGCTTATATTATAAATATAATGTAAAGGTAAACCTGTATTCTCTGCCGAGATATGCAAAGCATATTTAGGGTTTATACTATAAAAATAGGCATTTGAAGGCATTTTTTACCACATCACAACACTTGTTTTTCACTATACACGGGTACTCTTGAAACATAACCCCAACTATAAGCAGCGTTTTTCTGTGTTCTGATCTATGTAGCAATATTACAGTTCCAGTATGTTTTCCACATACTGCAGCCTTAACTTCCAGCATGTGCCTTCAGAGGTTTATGCTTGAGAAGACTGAACATGTGGAGGCATCAACTTTCCAGGATTATTGCAGTACTTTCCAAGAACGTTGATAGGGTTTGATTTGTGCACCTGGGCTGTTTGCAGCAGTTCATCAGGTGGAGAATCACGTTATTGGTTGTATACACTTGTCTGTAACTGACATATATGTAGTGGGACACATGGAGCTGAATTCGATCTCCGCCCTATGGGCCTGGAGTTGTGATCTGCAGAGGGCTGTCTGGGAACATTTGGCTGGGCCATTGCTTCTAATCCCGTACCAGTCCTTACAGTAATTTCTTTTTTGCTGTTTACATGTTTACTGTTGTCTTTATTGTTCATAGTTTTGTTCATTTGCACCAGAGATTATCCACTATAAAAAATTACCCTATGGAGTCTTGAAGGGTCATGCTGTCTGGTAGCAAGGGATAGCTGTTATTCGGTTAAATTAGTGTTTGATGGCTGGACTCATTATGCTTTGGTTTGAGTTATTTTTGGTTTCTGTTGTTACTTTTCAATAATGTTTTTACTTTTTAAGCTCTGGCCCTGATCGTCAGTCACACCCATTTATAATCCATTGGTCCGGACAGAAGCAGAAAACTCCTTCAGGGGTCACAAAGAGACAATAAACACATACACCATTCAAACAGCCTTGGCATTGGTCTTTGTGAAGAGGAAACAGTTGTTCATTCTTCAGTCTGTGGTCCATGTTGTATTCATACTTCAACCAAACCAGATTTTGTTTGGAAGCGCACCAGACCAGCATCTCAGTGTGGTTGCTTTGGTGTGCAACTACTGTGTCCATACCTGCTCCAACTAATCAGAATAAGTGAAAAATGCTTTAACAGGGCTAAAGAGAACAGTAAGCTTGCATTCATACCTGTAGCCTTTAGTCTGTTTGGTTCGCTTGGACTTTTTCTTTGTGAAAAGAAATGAAACCAAAAACAGTTTTACAAACTCATTATCTGAGTTAGACCACCATAAATTAACACTAAGTGTGAAAAAACCTTCTGTGTGCTTGTTTGGTGTGCATCAGGGGTCTCAGCTGCTGTGATGAACCGCACAAACAGGGCAACTACAACAGAGTTTATTGTAAGTGAACCAGCCCTCCAAGTCTGAACACACTCAAACACTTCTGATCATATTCATTCATTGTAATTACTGTCCAGAGATTGTTATAATTGTGCTGTATGTATGTATTTATTTAGTTATCTATGTATCTATTTATCTATCTATCCATCCATCCATCCCTCCATCCATCCATCTATCCATCTATCTACATATCTATTAATTGCATGCCTTTCCTAGTTTCTCTTTCCCGCAGCTGTTTCCTATCCATTTTGCTGGTTGCTGCGGTGGGTTGGAAGGTTAAGCAGACATGCTGGGCCTCTAGGAGGAGGGAGGTAAGCACTGCACTATCTGTATTAATATTTGAAAGTAGTTTTAGGTTTAAACTCTTAGAATGCGAGTCACACGCATCCTTACCGGCAACACAACAAATGGTAAATTGTTGTCATATGATAAAACATCTCCTTATTTAGAAGTCTTTGTAATTTATAAAACGTGATAATGGGGATAACTGGGGGAGGGGGACTGGGAAGGAGGAACTGTGAGGGGTTGCCCGGAGAGCGGGCAGCAAATGGCGAGCATGTAGAGCAAACACCGGTTTAAGACTGTTTTTTTCATTTTCTATTTGTTGAAATTTAAGGGTTAACCAGAATACATAAGGTAAGAAGAGAAGCATGTTTGGTTCGAACACAAAAAGGTCACTCAAACAAACGTTACACTTTACGTATGAAAATACATCTCAAGCACAGTTGGCAATTGCTGTGTTTTAATACCTGGTCAGTTGTTAATTTTCAGCTTTAGTAAGTGTGTTTGAGGAGGCTGTTGGCCCTCCAGAATTGATATTTGAAAATATTAAAACTACCGAAACATTATGGGCTTAAATACATCCAATCAGAAGCCGAACGAGAATCAAAAAATACACAAAACACAATACTATATACGCAACAATACTATATACTATAAAAAAAATGAGGTATTAATACTAAAGATAAATAAATTACAGTTAAGTGATTTACTAGTAATACAAATAGTGATCTGGAGTTCTCTACATCAAGTCTGTTATTGCATTTAATAAAGATACATGCTAGATAAGTACTTTTGATGCAAGTAGTGATATTCACATGGTAAGACTATTGCACATAAGAATGAGATATTAAATGTAATGAAAGAAAATTGTATATGGTAGAAAATTGCACATAATTTCATAATTTCACCCAATAAGAAATTGTACAGCTGAGTAGCAGCATGTTATTACCCTGGTTATTGTGTAAGTGTGTGACAGAGGGAAGAAAAGAGTCTAAAGACAGTGGGGAGGAAGGATTTTCTTTGATGTGAGGCACTTTATGTTGGTGAGTCTGTATCTAAAACTACTTCTCATTTCAGCCACCACACTGTGGAGTGGGTGGTCAGCATTGCCCATTGCCAGTTCTAAACAAAGTTGTCAAGTATTTCACCTACCGCTGAGCCCACTTGTTTGATCAGTTTGTTAATCAAGAGAATATTGAATAATTGTGACAGTCCTAGATTCTTTATTTGCTGTAGAAATGCTTTCGACAAATACACACACAAATTGAGATTCATTATAATTTCTGCTTGGTTTGAGCAAGTTAAAAGATGATTGCAGTTCTAACGTGTTTACTCAGCTTGCTATAAAAACAAGATGCACATGCATGGCCACCAAAGAAATGTTCAGTCCCTGGAGAGTAATGCCATACCGTGCTACTGAGCTTTAATCCTTCACCTAAAAAAGAAAACGCCACTGTTTCTGGATGTAATGGAAATATCAGAAGCCTGCCAAGGCAAGCGGCCTCTTTTTAACGAGGCGAACGTGGTGATAAACACCGCCATTTTCCTTCATTACCCGTCCACACAAAGACAATTAATTCTGACAGCGCTCTGCGCAAATGGGATGCGTTGTATTGCTGAAAGCCTTAACAGATGCCACCCTAGTTCCTTTTTCTATCCTTTTGTCATTCAGCAGGCCACAACATACTGCTGTAAAAGCACATACATGAAAATGGTAGGCTTGTAAGAGCCATGGAGCTTTTCAAAATACCAGACAGTATTGTTGTCTTTTATAAGAGAACGTAATGCGGGATCAGTGTTTCTGAGAGGTTTTACTTGGGTGCTGGGGCGCTGAAGTTGCTTTTATGCCTCTTTTCTGGCACAGTTGGTGTTTGAATCCTCATCAAAAGTGTACTTGTGAGCTGGGCTCTCAGGGCATTCAGATAATGAAGTAGTTTAATCTAAACAAAGGAGGCACTGCTGCCTGGCTTACCTTTAGGGTAGCTTTCTGATTGGAAATAAATGATACGGTAATATTTGATATTAATCAGTTCAGTTTACCAGCTGTAGGGGGGACATGTGTTTCAGTGCGTCATCACTTGAAGGCACCCCTTGGACTTTGTTACAGTTTGCTGTTCATGTGGAACAGGCTGGTTCCTCGTCCATTTCTGCATCTACTTCTGGCTTTCTCAGAATGGTTAATTTCATATTAAACAAACCACTTGGCCCATAAGCAGATCTACCCAATCTGATCATATTTTTCCCATTCTGACTCTTCTAATGAATGAGATGGCTGATGCCATTAAGCACGTCCCAAGTGCGAACTCAGTAAACATTTAAATGCATACTTATTATGTTTGGTTTCCAAGAGCTCTTCTGCTTTAAACTGTTTAAACGCATTGCCAAAATGCGTTGCCACAGCTATTTATTGCACGTGTTTCACATTCTTGAGAGGTAAATTTGGAATGTGTTGAACATATGTGTATATATATGTATATATGTGTGAATATATATAATATATATATATATATATATATATATATGTATATTAGGACTGGGAAAGTTAACACGTTATTATCGCATAAATGCATTATTTACTTAAAGCCGACAATTATTTTATTGCGCGTTAACGCAGGTTTTTAAAATCCTTTTATTTTAAAAGTCGGTTCTTTCACCGAAGTAACGCGAGCAGCGGCGGACTGGGACTTTCCAGGTTGGGTTTTCGCATCTCGGCCGCATCTTGGGCCTTTTTGCAGAACGCACAGATTGCCAGTCCGCCCCTGAACACCAGCGCTGAGCTATTTAATATGGACAAAAGTAATGGGACATCTGACCCTCGCAAAAACCAGCCGACACATACGGCGCTCCCATTACTTTTGTCCATATAAGACGCCTGACCATTACACCAAATGTGACTTTAATACTAGTTCCGCCCACATGCTTTACAGCTGCTATAATGGCTCCGCCCCCAGGCTCTGGGAGCTTGTTTTTCAATAACAAGCGAGATAAAACGTGACCGCCCTGCAGTGGCAAATAGCTTTGGTTTTATATTAGATTTGATTACATTAATGTTTTTACAGAAATATTTGAATTTCAGCTGTGTGACTGTGTTAAAGAGAACACTGCGGTTAAAAATCCCCTTATTTGTTTACAGTCATTTTTTACAGTGTTATTCCACTTTTGTCATTAATAAAGATAAATCTGCACAAAGCAAACATATTTTTCTTCTTCTATGTTGATGAGTATTAAAAACAGTATATTTAGTACAGACTTAAAGGTGCAATTAATCATGAGTTAACTATAGCAAACATGAGATTAATTGCGATTAAATATTTGAATCTACTGACAGCCCTAATATATATATATATAAAACGATTAATTAAAAAAAAATTCATCATGATTAATCACGATTCTTAGTCATATAATATATGTAATATATAATATATCAATTTTACAAAGAAGGCTTTGTTTATTAGTTTTTTCCCAACTCTGTCACACTTTTAAAAGCTGAGAGATAAAAACAAAACGTACTTTTGAATAGATGCATAACATCTTGCATAACATCTTCAAACCTGAGAGAATCTCTGTCTTAAGACAAAAACATAGCTTTAAGTAACTTCAATTAAAGGACAAAGCCTAATAAAAGTCCCACCTCTCGCTCCAAAGGTTGAGGTTATATGATAGTGATGCAGTGCTTCGGAGGTAATTCACTTTTGCAAAGCACACATATTACCCTTGTCTTGTCCAAATCCCCCTGGTAGAAACTTAAAGCGAAATTGTCCATTTAACAGCATGTGTTTATCTTCCATCGCTAGCTTGACTAAGCAGCAGAAGTGGCTTCTTCGTCTGGCATGCTGGTCGCTGGTGTAGCGTAATACTGCCCCCACTGATAGTGTGGTATTGCAATGCAGAGGGGCGTTTAATTTTCAAAGTAATCGCGCGATCAATTTATTTTAAAGCGTTATAGCTAATAAATTAACGCAAATAGTTAATGTGATATTTTTAACAGCCCTAATA
>JBBJLR010021615.1:0-13118 GCA_037577145.1 Brachypetersius gabonensis
AGAGAGAGAGAGAGAGAGAGAGGGAGAGAGAGAGAGAGAGAGAGAGAGAGAGAGAGAGAGAGAGAGAGAGAGAGAGATTACTGCATGCTTCAGTACTGCTTGATGTGTAATACAGTACAAGTTAGGACACACCTCCTTCCACCTTCCTACTATTCTTTTAACTTTTCCATCTTTTAAAACAAAATTATACAAATCAAATTATCTTTTGCTTTAGATTTCTTTTCACGAAAGTGTTCATCGAAACCCTGGCGAAGGATCATATGCTCATAAATGTTCTGTTAAATGTTCTACTTCTGTTCAAGAGAAGATTTGTATTTATAAAAAATATTGGAGTGACTTCCACTGTCTTGTCTGATTGACTACATCTACGGGCAGAAAAATGTTTCATTTTGCCCTATCGGTCCTTTAAATGATGAAACATCAGTTTAGTTGATTGTGTCGTACTGTATGTGTGTCAATACAGTCTACTGAACTTGCCAAACCCACAGACACACACATAAAATCAACAGGACCAGCTTGTGCCACGTCTCAATGAGCACAATGATGCAGGCACAACAGACACACCGTGTAAATACAGTCCATACCTTCTGGGTCGAGGTGTGTGTGTGTGTGTGTGTATGTGTGTGTGTTTTTGTGTGTCTGTGTGTGTGTGTGTGTATGTGTGTGTGTGTGTGTGTCTGTGTGTGTGTGGGTGTGTGTCTGTGTGTATGTGTATGTGTGTGTGTGTATGTGTGTTTTTGTGTCTGTGTGTGCGTGTGTATTTGTGTATGTATGTGTGTGTGTGTGTGTGTGTATGTGTGTGTGTGTGTCTGTGTGTCTGTGTGTGTGTTTGTGTGTGTGTGTGTGTGTGTGTGTGTGTGTGTGTGTGTGTGTGTGTGTGTGTGTGCACACTCTTGTGTCAAGCATTTTTCTTGTCGTACTATCCACTGATTGAGTGAGGCAGTATTTTCAAAAAAGTTTGGGTACAGCAGAGTTAGCACTTACTTTTTCTAATGATACGTGCGCAGAAACCAGAGAAAGACCCACACTCAGGTCACACTTCACAAATAATGATAAAATCATGGCTGGATGTTTGATCCAAATCAAAGGATGCACTTAAATGTTGGATTAAACCATCCATTGAATGAACAAACATTCAACCCAAAGAATTATGATGAGTTTAGATCATCTGCAACGAGTTTCCAGCTGTGTTGTTGTCACTAACAGAAACAGGTTGGAAAAAACATCATTAGCCATCATGCAAATTCTACCTCAATCACACCAGGGATTCCCGGCCTGTTTAACAAATCAGACCAAAACACAGTCCACAGCTTTATATGAACTAGTAGCAAAGGACTAGATCACCATACACACAAACCTCTATATTTGTATCTTGGTCTTATTTGTATTGTGTACTTTTTATATTACAGTATACTGATTCAAATGCTTTATTCTATTGGTTTAATTTGCTGCTTCTATTTTCTCCTCTTGTTCTGTCCATGTGCTGCCATAACAATGCACACTTCCCATTTGTGGGATTAATAAAGGGTATCTTATACTATTATATCTTATCTTATCTTTTCTTTTCTTATATGATCTTATCTTTTTCTTATATGATCTTATCTTGTCTCTCATTCATTTCTGTAACTGCTTAACCCTCACTAGGGTCACAGGTACCAGAGCCTGGTCAATAGCCTTAAGGCCCACTCTCACCAAAGCTGCACAGGAGTGTTGAGAGTGCATAGAAACAATAATAGCCCCTGTTTCTAGAAGTAAGAGACAAAACATGTCTCACATAAAAAAGTCATGTTTATGTTAAAATTGAAAAAAAATATATTAATAATAAAAACACTGTACAGGTAATATCACACTTGTGCATACTGATGAAAGTGCATGTCATTTCACCTGTCCTCAGCAGGACATTACAATGTTTGACTTCCCACAAAAAATGTTAAAAAGTGCTATAAATGAATAAACAATAATGTTAAATGAACAGAAGTATTAAATAAAATATGAAATGTCATATCTGAGAATTTTAAATGATATTATCCATTGAACAATGTTTAGAATAGTGTGTCCGCATATTCAGTCAACTCCATCTGATTTTTTGCTGACCATGACTTTGCCTAATTTATTCAGGAAAGATCATGGTCAGCTTTAACCTCTAGGACCCCATTAGCTTTTTCTGCTATTGGTGGGTTCAATAGTAGGACAGATAGTCTCGTAAGTTTTAATTTTTTTTATATTTCAATATAATGATGCTAATATTACTGCAGTCACAGCTTTTATGTGTCTATCTTCCCATTGTAATGCTCTTATTAAAGAATTTTGAAATAAATGTTGTCTTTTTAGTTCAGGTTAGCAGGGTAGCTAACATCTTGGGGAAAAAACAAAATGGCTCCAGTGTATGAGACACTGATAGGAAAACATATCATGTTGTCAACTCTAAGATGTCAACTCCATCAGGTTTTCTCAAGATGTGAGAGTAGAGTTCATGCATCCTTGTGGCCCAACAGCTAAAGTTCACCCCAAATGTGGGAGAAGGGATGTGTGTTTCTGTCCAATCACTGACATTCTTCTGAGATTAACAGGGAAGGCATCTCCACTGCAGATAAGCCAAACAAGAAAGATCTACAGTGTAGCCCCTGATGTAAAGGACTCCATAGAGCATGAGCATGTCCAACACATGCTGCTGAAATCTTAAAATAAAGATCTTTAGTGCATTTTGAAACACGCTGCAGTAATGAGTAGAGATCCGCTGTGATTTCAGTTCGTTCTGTTATACGTGACCCTCTAGGACAGGGTCATTAGGTCAGTTTTCATTAAAAAGGGTTTTATTAAAAAAAAAACCAACTTTTTACATGGTTTGGTAGCTGAGACCTTAGCCTATAAATATATATGGCATCTAAAACAGGTTTTGTCCCTCATCTCAAGACTCAATGAGCCATAATAAGATAATAGTAGTGGCATGATACCTCTGTAGTCCACTGATGCTGCTGCTGTTTGTACATTTTCATTTGTTTATAAGAATTTGACATGTTACTAAAAGGAAATCACACAATCCTGAATCATGACTTATGACTGAAGATTTCCTAAATGACCCACGACCCGATAACAAACACTGGCCTGGTGTTTGGGAACCTGCAAAAACGTACACCTGATTTATTGAGTGATACATACAAAATGATCATTAGTGGAAGGCAATAAAATACTAAAATATTTCTTTCTGAAAGTTCTAGTTGACAAATACGTCCTCACTGCTATGAAAAATCAATTGAAGTAAAATGAGCTTGCATTTTTTCTCTGGGCCTGAAAATCTCTTTTATTGTGCTGCTGTTCTCTAAAGAGCAGTTGTTATTTGGATGTTAGCACTGTCGCTGGCTAAGCCCCCCTCTCTGCTCTCAGTGGTCTTCATGCTACATTAAAGTCCTGGGCTCCAGGCTCATGAGCTTATGTCTGGAGAATGAAGCAGTCATAGGCAGAACTGTCTGCTTTAACCTTTACAGAGCAGATGACCATAATGAAATATTGTTCAGACGTCCACAAGGCCTTTATTCGATTCGACATGTTTATGAACGAAGAACCAAGCGCAGAGAGGAAGTAATTTCTCCATCCTACCCCGTGAATCTACATCTATTCTACAACTTTTTCTGTTCCCTTCCCTTATCTTTTTTCTCTCTCTCTCTCTCTCTCTCTCTCTCTCTCTCTCTCTTTCTTTTTCTCTCTCTCTCTATATATATATATTAGGGGTGCGCATAGATTTTTTTAATCTAGATTAATCTCACTGTAATCTTGGGATTAATCTAGATTAATTCTGCCAAGCCACCCTAAATATATAGTAATTATTCTACTATTTTTATATTATATATCCCAACATTTCATACAAGATATCACTGAGCGCAGATATGCACTTTTCAAATAGAAACAAGACTATGAACTGAAATGAAAAATAGTAAGTCTAGCAATCATTATTGAATTAAAATGATGTACTGACTGTTGAAGCTGCTGTAGGTAGCAGCTGGGCATTAGGACCCAGGCGAAGCTACACGGCACTGCTTGTTAGCGAGTAGCAGCCGGAGCCCGTTGAGTAATATTTCTCTGGTCACACGCTAATTCCTTCCTACAGTCCCGGGGGCTAAGACTGGGTGCTAAAATATCAAGGGGAAAGTCATCATAGCTTGCGTAGTATAGACCCAGGTCCCAGCCCAACTTTGTGAATAGATTAACAGCGACATTTGTTTTATCGCCCGATAAGAGTCTCACATTAACGCAGCACGTTAACGCCGATAACGCCCACCACTAATATATATATATATATATACACACACACACACACACACACACACACACACACACACACACACACACTTCTCATTCTTTCACTTCCTTTCTGTCTTCAACTCTGTCTCTGTTTCTTTTACCTCTTTCTCATATATCTCTTTCTTCCTCTAGTTTTCTTTCTTTTTCAATTTCTTAACCTGTTTTCCTCTCTTCTCACACACTTGTTGCTTTCTCTGTCACTCACATTTTCTTGTTTCTTTAACCTTTTATCTCACATATTGCAGATAATCAGTCCAGGATTTAAAAGGTTCAGTGGTTTTTGGAAAGACTGTGTTAGAAAACAATAGAGGACATTTTATCCCACAGCTTTAATACAAACTCTAAATGCTTCTGTTCCATCAGTGCAACAGAGTAACTATGGTGTAGAAATATCTCATTTCATTTGTAGACGGTTGGCCTTTCAGTGGCTGCTCAGCTCTGGGATCTCGAGCATGTTTGAACAAATATCCACACTGACATGTATTTAGCATTTCAACACAGATCAAAAGAAAGCACTTTTACTCCACATCAAAGTCTTTTCCTTCAGTACAAAACCTCTCAATAGCTGGTTTGACAGGGAGGGCAGAAGAAAGTTGGCAAACTGCGGAACTCTTCCAGGAGCCGATGTTTTCCTGGACATGTTGCTACTCCTATTTGCAACTGGCTTGACTCAAGGCCAGAATAAGCTTTCTTGTGCCGCCACAGTACTGTTTGTTCATGTCTTTCATAACAGAGGGTGAAAAGAGCTGCAACTCATTATCCATTCACAGTGCTCAAAAATAACGCTGTATAAATTTTAGTTTAATGTATTCAATTCAGGTTTATTTCCCCATCAACCATGAAACTGTTGGATATTTGGGAACAATCCATTGAAAGGTCCTGTAATATATTATCAAACAATTGTGTAGAATGGCTGAACAAACTCAAGATTAAAGAGTCTTAGGTTTAGGGTACTTTCACACCTACTTTGGTCCTGACCTTTAGACTTTTCAAACCAAAATAAGAGATGCAAACGGCGCCGCAGACCATGGTTGGTCCGACCATAAATTAAATATGTCTTAAGTTTGTTTACAATGTGAAAACACGTTTTTTGACTGGTTCAAACCTTCAGACTACAAGAACAAGAGACAGTTTGTCGATGAAGAAAAACCTGAATCAGTTGCTCTTCTGTCTGAATTAGTTCTGACCTAAAGTAGCATATCAACTAAACTGTGAATGCCAAGACTAAAATTGATACCCATGAGATTTCATAATGTGTTCCTTGTTTATTCATGAGCTATATTTCAGTCATATCAACAGTATATAATCTGTACATTCAGTTCTGTTACTAAATTGTTCCTACTTTATACATAAATCTTTTAACGTGACATTGTAATGATGGTGCTAAGAGGCAGAGAAGGGTGAAGCACTTGCAGGAGTCAATATCAATGACATTACTGAAATGGCAGGATATTGAACAAAGGGAGATGGTAAGAAAAACACAAAGCGTAGACTCGTGACAGTACAGTTTCAGTTTGCCAAGGCCCTGGCAGTCAATAGGGATGAAGCCAGCCTAAAACATCCTGAGAGCTGGGATCCACTGCACTGATTACCAGACAGGTACACAGCAACAAGGGAAAGTACCATGGTGTACGAACGATGTGTTCCAGGTTGAGCTGGTCTTTAAAAGGAAAAAGAAGACAAGGACTAGGTGAAACCAATTAACTCACAGGAGAAACTAACAAGGACAGGGGAAGCCCAGACTCAGTACTCCAGTGACACTACTGAAGCACCTGACATGGCAGCATAGAACAACACTTCTGAGTGATCCTTGTTCATCATCGACGGATAACACTGCGGCAACTCCCGCTAAGCAGGCAAAACTTGATTTTACTTCAGCAGCGCCGACCCCACGGCTTTTATCTGTGTCTGAAGGTGAGCTTAAAAAATTGCTGCATACTGTAGAATCTCCGTCTTTTAGGTGCATATTAAACAAAATACCTGTGTGTGGCAAAAAAGCAGCACTGCCCGATCAAAAAATTTAATTATTATAGAATGTTTTTTATAGAATGTAATAAAGATGATTTAGAAAGCTAAAAGGCTAAACAATTTCATGTTTGACTCACATGTTTTTTTTAAATTATTTATTATTTAAAGTGTTAAATTTCTATTGTTTTTCCACTCAAGGTTTATAGGGATTAAGTTACTTTTCAAACACAGTAATTCGATGAGTATTTTAAAAACAAAATTGATTCAGTAATTAGTAATTAATTACTTTTTTAGAGTAAATTACCCAACACTGGTGACAAGCATGAAACCATAATATACATTATGTTGATGTTCATTCAGAGTTGAAATGGTTTGTTTATATTTGCATGTTTGATTTACATCACTATATAAACACTGTCCGGCACCTTTGTTTTTAAGAGTGTAAGTAATCCAGCACAAAAGTAATGAGAAGTTAGGGATTTGGCTGGAGTGGTGGGAAAACATTTAATGAAGATATCTGACAATGTCTCAGTAGCATGGCCCTTCAGGTACGATCTAGTGGAGCCTGTTATGAATTTGTTGAAATTTTTAGTGCTCTTTTGCTTAAGAACTGAGGTTAGCACCCTATTTAGAATTAAGTAGTTTCGTAATGTCCTTATGAACCATTGTCTCTTCAGTCTATTTCCAAATAGATTTGTAATCATCTGGATGTTCATTTAATTCATCATTTGAGGCCGATTTGTTTTTTTATAGCAGTTTTGCTCAAAGATGATTTGTCAGGACAGATAGAGTAAGGCCTCCCAGTGGTACAAAGTGTGTGTGTAAAGATGAAGATTTATTGCATGCTCTTGATTTTGTTCTCATTCCATTGGCTTGACACACTGGTCCACCATGATTTAGCAACATGTGTTTGCAGGAGAAACGGGATTAGGTAATTCATCTGTCCTGTACTTACAGAGCGTAGGGCAGTGCGAGTTCACGTGGGCTGGCAACAGAACGCAGACTTGATTGCATTATTCTGAGAGGTCTAAGAGAATGGGCCTTTGTGCCAAATACTCCCAGACCATTTTGTTTCAAACTTACAACAATAGGCCCTGTTTGATGTCCATCTTTTTCCTCTTTATTCAAATGAACCATCTAGCATTTATTTCTGCCAGGGTTTGATGGTTAGCCTGGCTTCCATCCCCATGTGGTTTTGTGGTGGGCCTTTAGAAGTAACACACTCTCACAATGTTCTTACCATAATGGCCTTTCCTGCTGGAGCTTAAAATTGTGTACCTCATAATTTTACCATTCTCCCCTGATGCTTGTAATCTGGCTGAGAAGCATTAATGAATGGCAAACGGCAAATGAGCGGTTGAGAGAAAAGGGTGATTTACTCTTGTTTATCCGCATCCAGAAATAGTAATTGCCCAACTGGTTTCTCAACTCAGCCCCATTTGATGAGAGACATGCTCGCCTCAGCAGCAGACTTACTCTCCTCTCACAATTGTTTCTTTTATAAAAATTCAATTTATTTTGCCATAAACGCGAGTGATCGCGCCAAATCTGGTTGTATTTCTTCATTCAGTAACACAAAGAGCAGGAGCAGGAAACCCAATAAGTTACCCAGTTCTCTTCTGCAATGAGCTTGACGCTTTTCCTGTTAAAAATCCCCTCAACACCACACTCACACACCCCACCCCTCAGTCCAGGGACCCCTCTAATACACACACACACACACACACACACACACACACACACACACACACACACACAAACTTAATTGTCATGTGGTAGATGCATTTTCGGAGAATATTCCTATCATCTGCATATGCTGGTCAAGCTTGTTTATGTGAATATGGGTCACTGGGGCCCTTTTTGGAATGCCGCTCTAGCATGGCTGTAAAATAATGATTTTTCCTGACAAGGATTCTGACCAATCTATAATTTTCAGCGTGCTGCATTTAATGCCCACTCTTTCCTTTTGTTAGAGCAGAAAATCAAAGAGGTTTGCCACTTTATTAAAGAATTCCTCTTGTGCTTTTCAACCTAATCTCTTTAGGCAAATATCTGTAGAATATAGTCAGTTACCACTGGAATTTCAAAACTGCAAAGTACCCTCACAAAACTTCCAATGGCTTCTATCCCCCCCCCCCACACACACACACACATGTAATTCATCAAACAGGCATGATGTTTGATGATAGATGTTGTTAAGAACTTGCATATTTTTTTCTGTAAATTGTTGTATCTTTGTAATAAGAATTAGTGGTGGCTCTGCATTTCCAAGAATTGTTTCTAAAAATAATAAAAGATTATTGGGCCCACACATAATTGGGCTAAGCTCTGATAGCAAGCTTTGTTTGCTAATATTTCTGACAAACATCAAGTCTTAGTCTAGCAAGGCAGCAGTAAGAAATATTTGAAGTGTGGTAAAACTGTGATTAAGCAACAACACACCACAGTTTTGCCACAGTATCAATGGAAAAAGTATTTTACCATATTAACGAGCATCGGCAGGTCTTCAGTTCTTACCTCAGTATTGAAAAAGTGTCAACATTATTGTTCATGGTAAATAGCTAGATGATAAAAATGTGGCAAACTGCTGGAGTATTCATTTAAACCTAGTGCTAAACAATACCATATGAAAGGAATGGTTTTAAATTGCAAACTTCATAGCAAATTTGATCCTGAGTTGACTCAAATGAGTGGAAAAGACATTGCAATGATGAAGAGTATGATCTCTGCTCTCTTTTGTTTGGAACATTTCTCAGTAAGTCATGTTCAGCATGCAGCACTCTGTCCACAAGGCCTGATTTAATCATCTCAACTTGCAACACACACAGGTCCCCCATAATGACAGGACCTGTCCCACCTCATCAAAGAGACACGCTCTCCCTCTTGCCCTCTCTAGCTGTCTGGCTCTCTTTTTCATGCTGTCAAAGAAGTAGCCACCCACCTCATTAACTCCGCTGATCATAGGCACAATTGACTCTTTTTTGTACAAATCTTACCACTGTTCAGGATCTGTCTCAAATGCACAGTTGGAATATTCATGTCTCCATTAGCCCGTTCAGAGACGAAGAGGTCCTCGAAAACCTCCGGAGACAAAACTGTCAGTTTGTCCCCCGGTCAGCCACTCCAGCCATAAACTACCCCTTCGTCCTCTGAGCTTATGTACCCCAGCAGTTCCTGTGTGGTGTACCGACCCGCTCTGGTCAGTTCCTCCCTGTGCCAGGGCCAGCACATCCCACTTATTCAGTTAACCATGGGTTCCCACAGACCCATAGCTAAGTCTGATGAGCCACTTCTTAGGGTCGTTTCATTTGTCACATTCATGGAGCTGTGCCCGTTCATGTTTGAGGCACAAATGCAGACTGGCTGTTTTCCTTCTTTATTTTAAAGGACACCAAAACAAAAGGCTTGATGGCCAAAAACACAAACTACGATAAAAACCAAAACAGGGACAAACCTTCAGGATTTTGTGAGGATGAAAGTACTATAAATACACAGTCCTCAGAACACCTGAAACACATTTGGTCTCATCCCTGGCAGCTAAGCAGCCTCAATGCCAGAGATGAGACCACACCCCCAGTCAACTTAAAAGTCCCTTGAGTCCTGGGCAGCAGCGGCCTCTAATGGCCGCTGACTGGGAATGTTACTTTAGCATAATAATTAGCATTGTTACTGTTATATTTATCAAGACTATAAGTATCTCATGGCTCCTTTATGTCCAGTG
Source organism: Brachypetersius gabonensis (assembly GCA_037577145.1). Classification (NCBI taxonomy): domain Eukaryota; kingdom Metazoa; phylum Chordata; class Actinopteri; order Characiformes; family Alestidae; genus Brachypetersius; species Brachypetersius gabonensis. The sequence goes on from JBBJLR010021615.1 coordinate 9,989, forward strand.
ATGTTTTCTGTAATTTCACCATTAGGTCTCCTGAAACACCAAAGATCATCATTTGAGTAAAACAATCCTTTGACATTAAACATATTTTTCTTATGCTCTTATATTGCTTATAATCAATTATAATATTTCAAAATCAATGCAGGCTCAGATAGATTTTTTTTTTTACAATGCATGGATTCATTTTCACAATCCTAGTAGGCAGCATTCATAAAGCAAGACTGCCTGACATATTCTGAAATGATTTCATTTTGTTCTCTCCACACATTACAGCTGACATCCATCTATTCTTTTCTGTACCAGAGAAGGTGTTAGAAATCGGATCAGAGTGGGGGAAGAGACTCTTTTGTGATCGTCCACCTCCAGTGCTGCAGTGGTGTGCAGATCAAAGAGAGATTAATGATGCTTGACAATAGCCACAGACCTGCTCCGAAGATGAGGAAATCCAATAAACATCGGTAATGCCCTATGCTTGATACCGCTCAGATAATCTCCACTGCCACTAAAGCCAGGGCTCTTCACTCAAACCGAACAAAATTACTTTTTAAAAATAAAGAGAAACCTTTTTTTTCTTTTTGGAAAAAATCTTGTAGAAGCCTCGTGTAGAAGCCACTACTGAATGCTATAAATATTCCCTTCTGTTTTGATTTATGAATGGCAAAACAGATGTTTTATACAAATTTTATTATATGCTTACAGATGCTATTAACAGCTATGGATAATATATCTGCATATCTATATGTCTGCTTATTATGCTTTTGTATCTGCAAATATGTACTAAGAATGCACATAAGAGAGAGAGGGAAGTCTTATATGCACAAAATTAACCATCTCAAAGTATTAAAAGAAAATAGTAATCACTGGGAAAGACCTCAAATCTCATTGTAACTTTTCAGGAAAAGAGAATCAAAATATTGAACAAATGGCAATAATCATGAATAATCATGAAATACAGTAGAAAAAGGAACAAAACCATTGCATGGAAGAATGTACCATACACGCATCACCATCCTCCATTAATAAATGAATAGTGCATAGACTGCTGACATACCATGCATGCAAACCCCTCTCCCCTCCTTTTTCCTTCTATCATCCACGGCTTCCCTTCCTGCCTTTTTTCCCCTCTGTCTGCAGTCATCATCAGCTTAGCTCTTTGTTTCTCCCATGTTCATTCAGCGGAGCATGAGGGCCTATAGACCCTGACGTTTTACTTTAGTATTGTCAAACAGTTTCAGAGCTGAGCGACTGGGCAACGACAGCTTGTTTTATTTCATTGCCTCTCCTTTTTCCCCCATGCCCCCGGTTCTCTGTTGTTGAATGTGACAGGGCAATTGCAGTGAACAGGCATGCACTCGACCGCAGCAGTACACTAACATCCCCCAAACTTTAAACACGGATCTTATCAAATGACTGTTGTGATTCAGTCTCTCCTATATAAGCTCACTGAACAATGTTTTTTCCCCCTCCACCCAATAAAGCCCCGAGTCCTAGTGCTTGGTTTTTAAGTAAGTGGATGATATATGCTTGCGCAGAAAAAAGAGATTAATTGCACTGTTGAAAGGGCTTTCATTCCGTACTGAGGCACGCAATGCTTTCTATCTATAAATGTTTATTGAATAATGTAAATATATGGTCTCTGAGAGAATAGACCGGTTATTGTTCTTATGAGGAAGACCATATGTCTGAGAGGGAAAGAGAGGAAGCTATTGTCCTCCTTATATTCAGGCTGAATTGCAAACCATTAGAATGGCCTACTTTCCTGAATTGGGAATAAAAGACACAGATGACATTTCTAAGCACATTCAATTAGCACACAAATGATATGTATTTGATGCCTAATCTAAGGTTTATGCACAATTCCTTCTTGCTTTGGTAAAGTCTCATTAACTAGTCTCCAGCATTAGTTCTTTCACATATTTGTGCTTTTTTAAGCCATAGCAAGCTGCTGTTGCCATGGTTGTGTCCTGCCAACAAAATGTGTTTTGCAGTTTGTGAACAAAGTTGGCTCTGTTCTTTAGCACTGTATCTGCATTCAAGGGCTCTTACCAAACTGTATTTGTACTCTTAGATTGCTCAAACCTTTCCCCAATAGAGGTCTTTGGTAACAAAAGGAGTAAGTGTCCAAAGCTTTTCAGACTCTCTGAAGAGACTATGATTGTGCCATGCATCCAGTCGGGAGCCTTTGAGGACTTGTTTGTTTGTTACCTTTTTTATGGGGCTGTTTGGTTAAGGTCCTGGATGTGGGTCCCTGAAAGCACTTCATCTCTTTTCGGTCCTCACAAATAGGCATACGAGTAATTGGCCTTTCTAGATCTCATGAGTCCTGCACAGTACAGATAAACAGCCAAGTCTTTTCATCTAAGAAAAAATTTTTTTTAGCCCTTTGATGATAAGTTTCTAAAAGCAGAGTCTACACTTGAACCAAACGCTTTAAAATTGGAGGATGGATGACAGATGGATTTATTAATGGATGGATGGATGGATGCATGGATGGACTGACAGATTACTGGACAGATAGATAGATTTTTTTTCAGGGTGTTCAAACTGTTATTTACTTAAACATTGCAGAGTTACAGACCATAAACAGACAATACATATAATCGAGGTGAAAAACGAATATAGCATATAAAATGAGTAACTAATATGTAAGTAATACCTAGTTAAAACTGGAAGTATAAAGCCAAGAATATACTTAAAAGTATGAACGTTGTGTTTAAACATATTAAATTATATAAAAATAACAATTATATTTTAAATGGTTTAAAACACATTAAATAAAATACATTTATATATTTTTTACATTAAAGTAACTTTTACAAGCTGATTGCACTTTAATAGCTAGTCAGGCTTTTAGTAATGTAAATTTGTAAAATTATTCTTACACACCAGCATAAAGTCTGCATACAGTAATTGTGTAATACAGGTATAGTGGTGTGACCCATTGCTTTGCAGCACTAGTTATTGCACAAAGTTGCCTTAGCACAGTTGGGCCTAAATAAATAAATAAATAAAATAAATAAAATGTACATGAAAACTCATTTGACTGACAAGAGAAAAAAACAAGAGAGAGAGAGAAAGAAAAAGAAAAGAATCTCATCGCCTTCAAGATTTCAAAATAAAAGGATTTTGTTTT
>JBBJLR010021632.1:0-13117 GCA_037577145.1 Brachypetersius gabonensis
CTAAAATAAGACTAAAATGCTCAGACTTTCTGTCGACTGAAACTTGACTAGACTAAAAAGAGTATAGATGTGATTAAAACTAATAAAAACTAAAATGACAGCTTTATGCAAAGATTAGACTAAAACTAAAATTAAAACAGGCTGCCGAAAACAACTCTAGAGAAGAGGTGAAGCTGCAGCACATATATGATGGCCTGGAGAATGAGGATTGGTGGGTGCTCACCAATTACTTTTACAACCGGTTTATTTAGTATACAGTGGGTAAAATTAGTATTGAACATGTTTCCAATTTTCTAAGAAAATATATTTCTAAAGGTGTTCTTTACATGACATTCTTACCAGATGTTGGTAACAACGCATCCAGTCCACACATTCATGTCATGGGACCTTTTAGACTAATGAGTTTAAAATTAAATGAAAGTGTTTTGGGAGCATCTTTGGGGCATTTTAGGGTTTACAGTATGACAATAGGCATTTATGGGCATTTTTTTCTGTGTTTTTTCACTATACGTGGGTGCTCTTGGAACTTAACCCTGTGAAAGATATAATTTACACACATTTGCTGTAAAAGTATTTTAAAAATTTTGCGATATGTGTAAATGAATAATCAGTACTATCGAGTTTCAGTGTCTCTTTTATTTAGTAACTGTTCTTGCACTGTTCAGTGGTCACTGCATTCAAAAATATGACCTAAGATTCTGAGGAAAAAAAAAAAAAAAAGTTTCAGCAAGAAAAATGACAGAACTAAGTCCATCTATAGGTCTGACTACCTGACTGATAAGCCACAGTACGTGTGACGACAGGGATGTAAGTCTGACACGGTGTTGTGTAGCACTGGAGCTCCTCAGGAAACTGTTCTGTCACGATTCCTCTTCACTCTGTACACGTCTGACTTCCAATATGAAAAGGAGAGCTGCCATCTGCAGAAATTCTCAGATGACTCAGCAATAGTCAGATGTAACAAGGGTGGGGGTGGCTTGGAATACAGGATGGCTTTGGACAGTTTTGTGGACTGGTGTGAGCGGAATCAGCTGTAGCTCAACATCCAAAAGACAAAAGAACTGTTGGTAGACCTGCGAAGATTACGATCTCCTGTCACTGCCCTGTCCATTAGAGGGGTGGATGTGGAGATTGTTCAGGACTACAAATACCTGGTGTACATACTAACAATAAGCTGGACTGGTCTAAGAACTCTCTAGCCACTTACAAGAGGGGTCAAAGTAGGCCGTACTTCCTACGTAGACTCTGAACCTTTAAGTTTACGGCATTTAGCAGACGCTCTTATCCAGAGTGACGTACATCAGTGCTTAAAGTAGTCCACGACTGTTCTTAAAACCTATAAAGCTATACTTAAATCAACTATGGTATTTAATCAAGTTACTGCTGGAGTTACACACCATAACATACCCTGTCAAAGAGAAAAAGCAAGTTAGAGATTAGTACACAAGTAAGGAACAACAGTTAAAAAGGTAAGTGGCCGAGGGATTTGTAAATATATAGGAAAAGATATAAGAGATGTGTAGGAGGACTGATTAGTCACCAAGATGCTCCTTAAAGAGGTGGGTCTTCAGACGATGCTTGAAGAGGCGAAGGACTCCGCAGATCTTATTGCAAAAGGGAGTTCGTTCCACCACTGGGGGGCCAAGACCGAAAAAAGAGTCTAGCAGCATGTCTTCCTCTTCTTTTGAGCAACGGAGGTTCAAGATGAACGGTGCTTGATGCCCTGAGAGGACGAGAAGTGACACGCTGCTTGATCAGTGCAGACAAGTATGGAGCTGCAGGCCCATTCTTAGCCTTGAAAGCAAGTGTTAAGGTTTTGAACCTAATGCGACCGGCCTCAAGGAGTCAGTGAAGGTTCTGTAGTAGAGGTGTGTTGTGTGAGAATTTAGGAAGAATGAAGACTAACCTCATTCTGAATGAGCTGAAGCGTCTCGTTACCTTCAGTGGCAGTCCAGCCAGAAGAGAGTTGCAGTAGTCCAGTTTAGAGATGATCAGAGACTGGAGGAGTAACTGTGTGGCTTTCGTGGTGAGAAAGGGTCGGATTGTACAGAAGGTATCTGCACGTCCTGGAGAGGTGGTCAACGTGCGACAGGAATGAAAGTACTTCGTCCAACATGACACCAAGATTTCTTACTTTCTTTGAGAGTCTGCAACACCATATTGCGGATGTTCTATGAGTCCGTTGTGGCCAGTGCCGTTTTCTATGCTGTGGTGTGCTGGAGGGTAGCATGAAAGTGGCAGACAGGAAGAGACTTAACAAACTGATCAGGAGAGCTGGCTCTGTGGTGGGTGAGGAACTGGACAACATGAGAACTGTGGCTGAAAGGAGATCATTGTCCAGACTTCAGTCCATCATGGACAACGTAGATCAGCCACTCCACAGTGTGGTGAACGATCTGAGAATTACTTTTAGCCACAGACTGACCTGCTGAAAGTGCTCCACTGAACACCACAGGAAATCCTTCCTTTCCAGTCACACATCCACACTATAATCTGTACAATAACCTGCTGCTGCTACTTTCTGTTTATTTATTACGGGTTTAAAAACTATCATTGTGTGGAAGACATTATTTTTGCTATGATGTGCAACAGTCTATGTGCAATACTATGCAATGTTCATACCAGGTACCAAATATTACGTGCTATATCACAGACATCACTGACCTGATCAAACACTGTTTTTGGTAGAAATTCTATTTCTACATGCTAAATAATTTACTAGTAGGTGCAGTAGAGTAACAGAAAACAACAGACCCAACAGTCATGAAACTGCTGATTCTTTATAACTGCATCATGAATTGAAAGTGTGTTCAAAAAATAGCAGTGTGGAGTTCAATTAGTGAGGTCATTCATTCTTTGAAAATACTGTGCCAGTTATTGCCCTTATTTAAGGAAGGAAGGCAGCAAATATTGTACATGGTGGCAATAGTGCATTTCTCTCTGAAATTCTGAGGAAAATGGGTCGTTCCAGCCATTGTTCAGAAGAACAGCGTCCCTTGACTAAAAGGTTGATGTTATAAAAAAGTGCAGAAAATGATACTCTGCTCAGTTAAAATGTTTGGAAATGCTTTAAAATGGCAAACAAAACCTAAAAGACATGGAACAAAACGCAAAACTACCATTCGAATGGATTGGAGAACAGTCTAAATGCCAAAGACTCCGCCAGTGATCAGCTCCAGGAAGATCACAGAAGGTCTGAAGTTACCTGTGAGTACTGTTACAATCAGAAGACGCCAAGAAGCCAAGATATTGGCATGGAGCCCCCACAAAGTCCCACTGCTGTAAAAAAGACGTGCTGAAGAGGTTACATTTTGCCAAAGAACACACTGACTGGCCTAAAGAGAAAAGGCACAACTTTTTTTGGACTGATGAAAGCAAGATAGTTCTTTTTGGGTCTAGTGGCCAGAGACAGTTTGTCAGATGACACCCAAACACTGAATTCAAGCCACAGTACACTGTGAAGCCTGGTGGCGCAAGCATCATGATATGTGCATGTTTCTCATACTATGGTGTTAAGCCTATTTATCGCATACCAGGGATCATGGATCAGTTTGAATACCTCAGAATTCTTGAAGAGGTCATGTTGCCTGATGCCGAAGAGGAAAATTTCCTGAAATGGGTGTTCCAACAAGACAGTGGCCCCAAAAACATCTTGGTTCCAGACCAACAAGATTGACGTTATGGAGCGACCATCCCAATCCCCAGACCTTAATCCAATAGGAAACTGGTGGGGTGACATCAAAAAAGCAGTTTCTGAGGCAAAACCAAGAAATGCAGAAGAATTGTGGAGTGTAGTCCAATCATCCTGGGCTGGAATACCATTAACAGGGGCCAGAAAATACAGATATACAGTAGTTCTCAGAAACAGTGGTTATACAACTAAATATTAGTTCAGTGATTTAAAAGAAAGCAAAATCCTAAAACATTTTTCAGTTTATACGGCGAATGTTTGAGTTTGTAAAGAAGAATGTGGACGCTGCTATTTTTTTGACTAACAGTAAGATTTACTTTTCCTCACTTTCTGTAAAGGAATAAGACAAATTTGATAAACTTCTTCATATATTTGGTTTGCAGTAGAATGTGTAGAGTTCCCAATGCACTTGTGTGTATGGAAATAAAAGCTATTATAAGGATTTTGAGCTTTATTTACTTTCTTAAACACACTGCTATTATTTTGCACATAACTGTATCTATCTACAGTCAGGCTCTAACACAGGGAAATGCTGCAGTGAAACAGGCGGTTCTGACGATTTATGCTGCCTTGTCAAAAAATGCTACCATTTTGCAATTCGACAACAGAGTCTATTGATTCATTGAATCCCTTGAATCCCTTGAATTGAATCTATTGAATCCCAAGACTGTGGAACTGCACATGCGCAGAAGGGCACGATAACACATCTCGATGGGTAGCATGTTTCGGCAGAACTCCAGACCGGGTTGAAGTCATGTGATGTGATTACTCAGCATTAATCTTATTAAACGCCTAATTTCTTCTTTGATTAATTGATCAAAATGAGCACAATTCGACACACACAGACACGGAAAAAAAGAGAGAACACTTTTTCCTTTTTTCTGTTTTCATAGTTTGTACAATTTGTGGCAGTGTGTGTGTGTAAAATGCACAGGTTGCTATTCTTTTATGAACTATTGCAGAGTGAGAAATTCCTCCATATGTGTTGTAAGTTCATTAGTGTTTGTACAGCAGCTGTTCTATGTGCTGTAATCCAGCAGCTTCACTCCTGATTCAGTTTGCTGATGGGAGTTTCACATGCACACACTATGCGCTTAACATATTTTAATGACTATTTTTTTTAGTGTTCTCCAAATGTTTTTGTTTTGAATTTTTAATCAAGTCTGCTCAGTAGTATATAGAACAATAGTGACATGCACATTTTACCCAGACACACTCCCACTAATTACAAAAGCAATGACCTGATAAAAAAAAAAGTAAAGTCTCTGATTTTTTTGGCATGGCTGTATATTTAGTCAGTTAATACAGAGCCTGAATAAACTACAAGCAGAAAAACAATGTGCTTTTATTGCAGATGTTTTAAAAAGGCTGAACAATGTCACATCACCAGGTGGAGGTTTTTTGAAGATACTCTCATTTTTCACCAGTCACTTGTAGTCAGTCTTTAATCCTGAAGGCCTGTCCAAGAGTCTGTCTGTCACACATTCTTAGAAGTCATCACCCCCCCATCCCCCCTCTTAAAAATGAATTCCTTTAAAATTCCTTTACAATATTTTTATTTGGAAATTAGGAGGAACATTGTCAACCGTTCTTAAAAACTAAGGCAGATCTGTTTAGTTAAATACTTGCTCCTATAAAAGATAAAACCTGAGAAACTGAACATTTTTGCAGTATCTTATTTTTTTCCACAGCTGTATGTGTCTGGATTATGAAATCTCCTTTATTACAGTGCATAAATGAACACCAACATGTGAATGTTAGTGTATACTACCTACTATCTTATTTGCCTAATGAACATATTCTACAAAGAAAAAATTATTAAATTATTCTTCATGAAAAATTATTCATAGCATGTGCAAGGAAAAGAGGCTCAGTTCAAAGTGGTGTATAAAATTGTGGTGTAAAAAATAAAGGAAAAGGAACAATGAAGAATGGTCAGTTGGCTTAAATTCTCAGCAGACCCAATAGGATGTAATGCAGGACACGGTCCCAAACTGTGCAGAGACAGAGGAGCTGCATAATCATGCTCCACTTTAGCAAAGAGATCCTCCAAGAGGAGCAAAGCCTGTGTGACTGTGTGAAACTCTCCTGGTCTTTGGAAGAGCAAGTGAGAAAATACTTTGTAATCAAAAAAAGTGCAACTCCAAAGTAGCAGAGGTGGAATCTGAAACCTACAGAGAACATTCTACCAAACATAACTATCAAATTGGAGAGCTGATCCTACACCAGTATTCTGAGATGATTCATACTGTGTCGGCCGGTAACACACAACCATGCCATTAGTGGAACATCAGTGTCTTGGCTGTAAGTGTTAAAGTACAAGCCAAAATATTGTGAACCCACTCCAGTCTGTGCCAGATGTACCAGATCTCAACAAACGATTCAAGGAAATACTGATTTCCATCAGTGAATGTCATGAATCACTGGCATTCTAAAACAAGATTACATACTGAGAGAAATCCGAGTCTTCTTTCTAGACCAATTAGATTTTGATCACTCACATCTATTAAGCATACTACATACAACCAAACAGTGAATACGTTGGAATGTTCTTTTTTTTCAATTTGCTTAAAATATGTCTTTGTGAAGTGTTTTTTTTCCTAATAAAGTTCATGTTATTATGTCTAGTTTTTGCGTTAACTACCCTAATACTGTTTCAGGGGGCCTGTTGACAAAATAAATTGGGTCAATGCTTCCTTTTCTGACAGTTCTGTGAGGAGTCTCTCAGAATGATAAATGAGAAAAAATGCTTTAAAGGAGTCAATGAGAAGTGAAAAAAAAAATAGCTTACTCCAACAGGGTGTTTTTAGAAGGATGTAAGAAATCCTTGGTTACTGTGGCAACAAAAACATACACAATACAAGGACCCACATATGATGTAAAAATGAATATTAATTAAGGGCTTAATTAGACCAGAGCTGTTCAACGCAAAGGTAAATGGACATAGAACTATAAGACAGGTACTTGTCCACTCCCAACAGGACAAGTGTATTCAGGAGACTGTAAATAAAAACATGGACTGTTTGCAGTATTTTTCTCTATATGAAGTCTTTCAGTTCTAACTAACCATAATTGATGTGTTTAGTTGTACCTCAGTAGCTCCCTAGCCAGCTGAGGATTGGCCTGGGAGACTGAAAATGTGCAGGTGGAGACTGTGAAGGAGGCACAGTTGGAGTCTGAGCAGGTGATGTTGGTGGGGCCTTACGATGATAGATGGAGTTCCGCAAAGGTGATGTCGGGTAGGTGGAGCCTATATAGGAGGTATAGGAGGTATCAGAGTCTATCGTGGAGAAAAGAGTGGGACATGAGAAGGAGGTGTCTGTGAAGGTGCTTGAGGGGGAGACGTGGATGGAGCCTGAAGAGAAACCAGTGGAAAAGTTATTGGTGAAGACCAGGGATCTTGCAATAGAGAGCAACACATGGCAAGTCATGACATGTGAAACTTCAAGAGATCTGGACTTTATGAGTACATCTGTGAAGATCCTAGACTCTGGGGTTAGGGGGCAAGTCAAAGAAACCCACTGAGGCCAATGTTCTGTTGTATGTTGGATGTAAGGAAGGGGGATGTGCCCAACATTTTTATCATGATAAAAATTCATATAAGTCGATAAAATTCTTCTTTAAAACGTAAAGGCTGATGTATAGACTGTTGTAAAAAAAAAAAAAAAATGACTGCAGTGCTTGTAGTTTTGGCTTCAACTTCACTCCATGTTGGGCAATATTCAACACACACATATTAAATTGTATTCAGTTTATAATAATAGTAGTAATACAATAAACTCTTTAGTGGAGCACACCCTCCTCTAACTTTACAGTGAACCCAGCAGGCTGTGTACTAGATCTTCTTTATCACTTAAAAAAGATATCAAAAGATCATTTTAGATCATCCTAAAATTGTAGTATGTGTATGTAATGCAATACTCTAATAAATTCATAAAAAGTATACAGTCATATATTATTCCAAATCATCTTACTTTACTGTAAATACAGTAACAGATAACTAGACTCTGATGCTACAGAGCTCTTATTTTGAAATGCGCTGGAGAAAATAAGGCATTCCAGACAAAACTAACTGCAGATTATGTACAAGGACAGACACAGATGATATGTAGAGGAAAATAACTGCATTTTTATGAAATTCACATTGTTCTCTTGAAAATACTTGGGAGTAACACAAGTGTGGTCTGATAGACAAATCTGTGCTCAGTGTTAGGGGAAAGCTCCCTGTCTAAATGATGTCAGTTGTAAGGTTTGGAAGAGGGGGAATAATGGTCTGAGGCTCTGGTGGGAAACCATAATGCTACAATGATATTTTAAGAAATTCTGTTTTTACACCTTTTTTGTATGCACTACCATTACTCATCACTGGAATTAAGGTTCCAAGCCCAAACAACTGCATATCATTATTCATCCACCATCAAACTTTATTGTTGGCATTATGCAGTAAGTAGCATTCTCCTAGCATCCCAAAGCTAAACTTGTATGTCTGCCAGGTCATAATAATTTATGGTAATGTGTGTGCTAACAGCTACAGTACCTTGTGGCCCTGCTCTGTCATTTTGCAAGGCTTATAGCTTCTTGGCTGAGCTGTTGTTGGTCCTAGATGTTTTCATTTACAGTTGACTGGGGCAGATCTAGCAGGGTGGCATCAGGGCAGAAATTTCATGAATTTATTTGTAACTTACACTCCTACAGAGCAATGGCTGCAGCTGAAACAACTGAAGTCATTGACTAGGAGGGTCCACATACATTTGGCCATAGTGTACGTGCAAAGGAGAAGGTAGTGTGAAAAGAAAAAGAAACACAAGCCTTCAATATGCATCTTGAGAAGAATACGGTGCAAGGTAACACTTGTAAATACAATGTAAATAATAGCCTTTTATCTTTGTCTATTTACATCAGTTTATAAAATAAGTTGCACGCTGTTTATAGCCTTCTGATGAGTTTAGGTAGTCTTGAGCTCCACCTCAAAACATGGGGTGGAAAAATGGATTCTGATATGGATTCAGCGCTGTTTGAAGAAAGTTTGTGAAAGTTTTGGCATGCAAATATCCAATAGTCATCCTTGTCCAATAGTCAACTCCAATGCAAAAATAAATAAAACAAACATGGTCCACTACATTTGGACAGTTTGTTATTTAATATTCTTTAAAAGTGAATTACACTGGTTTATTTAATTTTGTTTTTCAAAAATCCTACAAAATTCATCATTCAAATGTTCAGAGCTAATCAAAGGCATTATGGGTCTGAGGTGAAATGGCAGTGATGATAATATATATTCATTTTATTGAAGTAAAGTGGCAACTTATAGTCACCTGTGAACATAGCACAGCACACAGTGTGGAATTCTTTCTCTCCATTTCACCCATTCCTCATGTGAAGCAGTTAACAGCCAGCGATGCAGCACCCAGGGAGCAGGGTGTGTGGACAGAGGCTTGGGTACCTGAGTGGTGCCACTGACAGTCCTGGGATTCCTTCTGGTCAGAGGGACAACTCAGAAACCACCAGACCAGCAGGCACTAATGTACTTCTTCCGACATAAATGGCTTTTCAAAGGTATGTTTTAAAACAGGTGTCGAGAAAGGGAAAACTCTCAGGACAGTAAAGTCGCCACTTTCTGAACAGAGACCACCGGCAGACCTGTGAACATCTGACCAGCTGTGTCTCTCTCTCTCTCACACACACACACACACACACCTAATTAAAACACCACAATTTCCTTTTCACTATGCGTTGATTTTCGTTGTAGTATATTTTAAACCGTGATCAGTCGCGGCTGTGTGATGAGTCCTCTGTCAGAGCAGATTGTTGGGGCGGTTTGTGTATGAAAATGAACCGTTTCCGTCTGGTGCGCTGCTCGTCCGGAAGGGTGGTACCTGTGGAAGTTCTGCAAACAGCCTGCAGCGCGCAGTCGCTCTCCCTCGGTCTCAGGGCTGGTCTCAGGGCTGGTATCAGGACTTTGCTCCACGGGGTTTCTATCCAAACGGTTCAACGCCGTGAGGCTCGAAATGTAATGATTAGCCGCAGTTTTTGGTGTGTTTGGATTTTTTTTGGCTCCGTAGGAGGAGTTTAGCAGCGCACCTGGCAGGACGAGCTCTCCGCCAGGCAGTGTGTGTGTGTGTGTGTGTGTGTGTGTGAGTGAGTGAGTGAGTGAGAGAGAGAAAGAGAGAGAGAGCTGGGTGTCAAAGACTACTTCTCTGCTCCACTTGGTCTCAGGAGTTTCACCTTCCTTTTCTCTGCAGGTAGGCTGGGATCACCTGAATCTAGTCATTTATGTAGGTTATTCGAATTTAAACACGGAGACACCACATGAGGGCGTGTTTGTTTGCTTGTATGTTTATTTGTATTTGCATTCACTTGTTTGTTTGTCCATACTCCCTTCACGCTAACTGTGTACGGTTAAAGACGAATTTGAAGTCGCTCCTCGCCTTTTTAAAAAGGGCTGAACTACAGCAGTGGCCGCTGCATTACAGGATCTGAAGAAATGGGAAGTGGGAGAGATGTGGTCGTTTCGTTCTCAATAGTATTAGATGTCTGAGGTGCTCAGATTTGACCCAGAAATCTTCTGCGTTTTGTACGTTTCATCAGATCGTTTAGATCCACTGTGATGAACAACACAAACTCACCTCTGTCAGCACTAGGCCAGGTGTTGGCGTGTTTTCGAGTTGTAGGCCCTTATCCCCCGTTGTTTGCTGTTTATCTGAGGGGTTAGGTGCCAAAATAATCACAGTTCATCTTTAGTAAATGTTTTGCCACCTCTCTCTATTTCTTTGAATTAAACAGTCTGTGTCTTACACAGTGCTTTTTACTGATACAATAATGAACTCTGGTGTGTTTGGCTGTGGGTCACTCCAAAACTAACTTGTTTTACGTCAGGCAGATCCAGTTGGATTTGTTGTTTTTGCTCTAAATGAACTGATCCATGTGGCGTTAGGTGTTTATGCCCTAAATGAGTTGATCCACTTGGGGCCTGGTGTTGGTAATTGAATTGCTTGTCCTATGGGCGTCTATTGTAGGCCTGAACATGAGCATCTTTATTTTGAGCATGTAAGCACACTGCTTAGGAACAAATTTTATCCTCATACTATTTCTGCGTTTGCTTCGTTGTACCACGTTGTTCAATACTGTGAAACACTGTGTATTAATAAATATGGTACCATACCTTTTTGTAAACATCACTCTGTTTACAATTCAGTTCTATCCCAGACACCCATTGTAAGTACCTCTTACAGCAGCACACTGATTGGCTGATTGTTGAAGGCTTTAATAAACTGCAATGTAAAATCCGCCATGAAGTAACAGTTTACATTGACCTTTTTTTACAGGTAATGTATTAAGCGGAGTTCAAAATGTAATTCTGGGAGCATATTTGGGGGCATATTACACACACACACACTATAGATATATTTCATTACATATCATTTTTAACTAACATCAGTTATTGTCCTAAGTATCAAATATCTATTCATTTGGTTTTTTTAATCCTTCACATACCAGTTTGTTTGCACAATGCACTTGTTAATAAACAACCTCAAAAATGGATAAATGGCATAATCTGCTAAAAACCACTAAAAACTACAATTCTTATGTGTTGAGTAAACGAATGCATTTTAACCTAAATTTCATGATTTAAAAGTGTAAGTAACAAAGAATTTAAAAAATTTCAATTGGCCAGAAGTGGCCACTAAGAAGTCGTGTTACAGTTGGATGTATGAAGTATATTGTTGATATTAAACATTAAAAGATCTGAAAAAAACACCAGGCTTTTGAGAAATTGCATTCCATTTGCATTAACACAGGCATTTGTCATTAATTTGCTCCTTTGGAGTGCAGTAAGCCATCATATTGCGAAATAAAAATATTGTATAAAATTGTTCGCCTGGCCAAAAATGGATAAATTACATAATTAGGTAGAAAACACAAACTATATTTCTCATATGTTGATTTTAAGCTGAAAGCATTTAACCTAAATTGTATGATTTAACAGTGTAAATAACAAGGAATTAAAAAATGTAGTTTTCATGGGTTTCAAACAGAATATTGACCTAAACTTTAAAAATCATGTCAAACCCAGAAATATGTGTATAGCTACACCTCTGTATTACCCGTCTGTCATCTCGCTGGGGGTGGGGGGGTCACAACTTTACTCTGAAGGTGTAATGTACACATGTGCTTGATAGTGTCCTTAGTCATGCTTAGATGGGACAGTAATCTGACCCCTCTCAGCTAGTGAAAGGTGTTGTGTTTGAATAATGACATGCCTGTCCTTTCCCTGGTCTGTATAGTGTGTTGTGTAAGTCCATTACAGCTTTGTTATTGCTGAATTGTTGGTTGAATCATTTGAACCCAAGGCTGATTATTCAGTTATTAAACATAATACTTATAACTGAATAGCTTGTATAAATTGAGTCCCTCTACCTTTATTGTATTGTTTTGGGTTTGTTTTCCTCGCTTGTCTACCTGGTCGTCTCTTATCTATCCAATTATTCGTCTCCTATTCTCCGGTTCCACTCAGTTCCACTCAGTTCCACTCAGTTGTGCCATCCTACCCACTCAGAGAGAGCAAAGACAGTTTGGCGCTCTCAGACTCCCAACCATTGACGGCTGCATTGACCTTTTGATCGATCTCCACCTCGGGAGCTTAGTCCCACTCTTGAAACTAAAATGCAAGTTATGTCTAAGTGACTGATGTGCATTTTTTTCTGTACCTTTTGCATGAGATTTTGCATGTCAGCATTATGTTAGCACTTCTGTGGTTCCTCAGATCTTGCTTCCTCTGTCTGTCTTTTTTTTTTAATGCTGTCTTAAAGCTGGCATTTTCCAGTTCCCATTCATGTCTTTTAATTTCGCAGGCACTGCGATTACCCCACCATGAGCATTCAGCCTAGGAGGATCCGCTTGAAGCCGTGGCTTCTAGCTCAGGTGAGCAGCAGTTGTTCATAGTTCTGTATTGGGTGGGGTGCTATGCTAAGATGTGACATCAGATGGTTGAAAACAAAAGGAAAGCGAGTTTGGCTTTAAACCCTACTCCTCTTTTGACACTATGAGACTGCAGTCTTATCATAAACTCACAACAAACACTCTTCTTTCAACTTAATAGCTAATTACCAAGCTCCTAACAAGCTGTTCTGTCGTAGGGGAAACACTAAACTCTTCAATTAATTATTTTGGCACAGTTTTGTTTATAAAAGTAGACGTTTTGTGTTGCTCCAGGTGAACAGTGGTAAATACCCTGGCCTGCACTGGCTCAATAAGGAGCGACGCTTGTTCCAGATCCCCTGGAGACATGCCACACGCCACCTACCCACTCTGGAGGAGGAAAACACTATATTCAAAGTAAGTGCTGTCTAAAAGTAAGTGTGTGTGTGTGTGTGTGTGTGTGTGTGTGTGTGTGTGTGTGTGTGTGTGTGTGTGTGTGTGTGTGTG
>JBBJLR010021653.1:0-13116 GCA_037577145.1 Brachypetersius gabonensis
TCCCCGTCACCTGTTTCCTGTTTGTGTTAATCATTCCCTGTGTTTCTGATTGGTTTAGCCCCTGTATTTAGTCTCTGAGTTGTGTCTGTTTAGACACGGCGACATTAACGTCATTCATGTCTGGTAATGTCATTCTTGTCTGGTAATGTCATATCTGGTAATGTCATTCATGTCTGTTAACGTCACAACGTCCTTCCCCCTGTATGCTCCTGTCTGGTTTGTCCTGTCCTGGTCCCCTGGTAAGGTGTATTTCTGTTGACCCTGTTTCCAGCCATCGTGCTGTAGTTTTTGTTTCTCCTTGTTTGAATAAACCCCATTACCATGTCTTGGCGTTCTGGTTCCCTGTCCTTCCCTGCTACGCTCACGGAGCCCACCGTGACAGTAATTCATGCATGGCGTTTTCTTTGGTATGCGCTGTCATTTTCTTTGGTATAAGCAGGTAAATACAGTAGTTAAATTTTAGTAATAATAATAGAGTTAAATGTATGGGTAATCGGCAATATATTTTACAGTTCAATAATTTACTGTTCTTCAAGCTGCGCATCTTATTCAGGCACTTCCAGATAAATCATATTGTAGTGACCCGCCAGTAATAAAAATACAGGGCTTTAAGAATAATAAAACGAAAAGCAAGAGAAACACTCAAGACACTCCATGGGGGAAATTCTGGTCTGCAGCTGCCACAAATGCTTCAAAAAGCAACAGCCAATAAGCAGAAAGGAGAAATAACTTTCAAACCTCCCGTCTCTGAGTCAGGAGCAGACTGGCAATCTGTGCATTCTGGAAAAGAATGGCCATCCAGTGCTTCACGAGGAGCCCCACTTCTTTAAGGTCTGTGATCCTTGTCTTAATGGATTCACTGATTCCTCCTTTTTCTACCATCCCCTGAGACTGGGGATGATAGATACACCCCAATTGTTGCTTGATTATTGCAATACTTTTTCACAGTTCGTTGCACAAAAGCCAACACATAGTCTGAACTGATTTCTAATGGGATTCCAAACCTTGGAATGACTTTCTTTGTCAGAAACTTTACCACTGTTCCAGCACTTTGATCCTTAGATAGGGTTGCTTCCACTGATGTACTAAATCTATCTATGACCACAAGCATGTACCTACTTCCTCTTACCCGTTTAATCATGTCCACATAATCAAGTACCAAGTGCTTGAATGGTCAAGGAGTAGTGATTCCCTTTCTCATCAATGAAGTTACTTTCCTTAATTACATCGTCATTCCACCTCTTATGTGCTTGGCATTTAATTATTTCTAAGCACCTTGGTATCATCATAGAACTCTAATATCTGATTTAAATGCTGCACTGAAGTACCGTTAGACATTTTAAACCCCTGTTGATTCAATATTGCTCCAAACCAATAAGTAACCCCATAAGCATATGCTGAATCAGTAAAAGTATTAATACAGTTTGCTTATGCCAACTTGCTAGCTTCTGTTAACACTTTAGTTCCGCTAATTGGGCAGAACTTCAAAGTAGTTCTCACCAACCTTTCAAATTATTGCATAATATCATGGCAGCTGAGGGGAAGGACACAGCAGCAGGCATCATACTTTACTCGAAAAGGTTTCTTTATTTCAAATATAAAGTCAAGGCTCACGAAAACAAACACAAAAGGAGAAGACAAAGTGTCGCTTTCCCTTGGAGGACCTTCCCTCTGCGACACTCTTACGTCACACACTAGTCCTAGGATTCCCTGGTTGACCTTCGCTCCGCAGAAACCCGGATAGCTCACACAACACAGTCTTTCAGCCTTTTACTTCACTTTGTGCCGAGCCTTGTGTAGGAAATCCCACTCCATGTGAGACCGTGACTCGGCATGTCACTCTTGCGCGAATACAGAGAGAGAGAGGGAGATTGAGGGAAATACAAAAAGGTCAGTGAACGGGCCACTCGTCTCTCTGGCACCTCCCAGCTCGTTGTTGATCCGCTCTGTCTGAGTTACCGCCAGATCATGTTCCTCCATTGAACCTCGGCACACGCCTGAGTGGGACAGTCACTTTGTTCTAAGTTCACAAGTACACAGCAACACGTTACAGTTTCAAAGGAGCTTCCTCACCTTTGCAGAGTAATACAATTTCCAAGGTGCACTTGCACCGGTACACTGAAGGAGAATACTGTTTCTCTCTCACACATATAGGGGCAGAGTAATCCTCTCACTACCTTGTTCTCCAGAACACATTCCCTCCAGCCTCTCCCTGATGTTTCTGGGAGTGATGCTGGCATAGTTCTTGGGGTGTTTATGTGGGGTGACCACGCACTGGCTCTCTGGCTCAGCCGGGCTATAAACAAACACACAACCATTCAGACCACGCAGACAATTAGCCAACACTCAATAGTAACAGGTGCACTTGGGCTGCTCATTCCCTAATGACCACACACAAACACAAATAGTGGCCTCTAGAGGCCGGTGATGGGACGTGACACATAATCTGCATGATTCCCCAAATAATCTCTGAAACAATCTCTTCTAGTTTGTGTTAACACAAATCTGCTATCTTCACATAGCTCAATAATTTTATGATTAGAGTAATGATGATAACCCACAAACGTTTCGAGACACATTTACACTAACATTTAAATATCCAGTACAAAGACACATGCTCACGGACAAACACAGTTACACAATTACACACTGCCCATCTCCAACAGAGACACACACAAACACACAAACTGTTACTGTAAGTTTGTCACTTGCAATATTGGTGTGTAGTGTGAAGAGGTATTATTCCATTGTAAATCACTTTAATGAGCAATCATCCTTGGGCAGATTTATTCTGTGCTCAAAACAGACACTTACTTAGAAGTCTGTGCATGATCTTATGATTTCATAAGCACTTTCCTTTATTTTCCATTTCATTTCACACAGCTCTGAGGAAAGGCCGCTTTTGGATCACGCCCGACCCTTACCACAATGACGACAATATCCAGATAGGCCGGGAAGTGAAGATCTCCTGCCAGGTGGAGGCCACGCCAGCTGAAGAGCTGATGTTCAGCTGGCTCAAGAACGGCCGTCCACTGCGCAGTTCTGAGCGCATGGTCATCACTCAGACAGACCCTGACGTAATGCTAGGAACTACCAACCTGGACATAATTGACCTCAAGTTCACTGATTTTGGTACCTACACCTGTGTGGCGTCACTAAAGAATGGAGGCATACCTGAGATTAGCATAGATGTCAACATCTCATCCACTACAGGTGAGTCAAAATCTTTGTGCTAAATGTGAGAACTCAAATGATATTTGTTCAGCAAAGGAAATTGGCCATGATTGTTAATGAAATTGGGGTAGTAAAACAGATGTTGTGCTTGCATCAACATTGCTTGGTTGAAATTAACACTTTGAAAGAATATCCCAGAATTTATTTTACATTTTGTTTTTCCCCCTAATATAACCAAAATAAAACAAAATAAGCAAGCACTGTAAATGTTTTGGCCAAATTGCTTAGGGGGAAATTGTGTTGGCTACATTTAATTTTACACCAAAAAATCATACATTTGATTGTTCTGTTAAAATACTTCACCTACACTTCTCTTAATCTGTTCAAACTATTTCCAGTCCTTCAGATTTGTCGGTGTGTTGAGGGTTATGTTTGATGCGGTTTTGAACAGTTTTGAGGAAAACTGTTTTGGGGGGATATAGTGACAAAAAATAGGTGATAACTTTGGAGTGAGTGGAAGGTTGTGTGAATCCCCTTAAGGTCTGGAATGCTTTGGACAGTAGCTGTGAGTGTCATTTGCTGCTTGCTTCTCTGCAGTTGGAGCACTTTAACCAGGATTTACCACGTGAGCTTTATCATTCTCCCCTTGCACTGGGGCCAGATACTGTGTTTCATTTAACTATAATGCAAAGATTAATAGTAACTTTAGGTGGAGGTCACTGGTTATGAGCTCAGAGCAATGACCTCCTTTCGAATGTAGAACAGCAACATTTGAAGAGCACCCGCGAATAGTGAAAAATCACAGAGAGTAGACTAAACTCTGTAAATGAGTGACTTGTGCCAGTAGCGCTCCCACAATTTTTTCCACATAATGGAAAGGGGTGAAGTAACTTCTGTTCTGTGTGCTGTTATGTCGCTTCTTTAAGTAGATCAAGCTTGTGAAAATTCAGCAACACCATCTTGTCCAGAGCTAGCGGAGTTAGGTCTCCATTAGCATCATGATGCTACACATCCGGAATTCAGTCTGGGACCGGGTTAGCACTGCTAGCTTGTCTATCTTATTACAGAGATGTCTTACATTTCTCAAAATACGTGAAGGGAGTGATGGTCTGTATAGTCTCCTTCTCAGGCGACAACGCTCCCTCCCAGTGTGACACCATCGTCTCTTGCTCCTCAGCTCGCTAGGGATGTCTGCTCTGGCTGCGGACAGCACCACTGCGGGGCACATCGCTGACTGCTGGTTGCGAGAGTAAACAAAAGAACCACGCTCCACGGGTGAAAAAAGTAGAATATACTGAACAGAAATGGACAAACTTAACATGAATGGATAGGGCATGGTGCCAAATATTAGTTGAGAGGGATTAAATAAAAGTTAAAGAGAATTAAAAAAAATAAAAAAAAAGCATAACAATGAGCAGAGCTGCCAGAACAGGCTGCCACTCGCTGGGGCAGCTGTAAATGTTTTTCTATAATTGATGTTGTGGTGTCATGAAGAGTAAATTGTTTTCATACAGTATACCTTTCTGTTCAGCCCACAGCAGTTTAACCCTGCTATCTCCTGTTGAAGTTGTAAGAAAAGAATAAGCCTGGACTGCTTTTTGCCTTTTCGCAATACAGGGCAGGCAGACAGACAGACAGTAGGAAATTTAGATTTTAGGGTTGTTTCTCCAGCAGAATATATGTAGGAATTAGCTTAGGGCTCAGTCACCACCTAATTCATCAACTGATTAATAACTAATTATTAACTGATTGATTATTTATTAATTAGGGTTTTTTCAAAACAGGGTTATTGATGTTATCCAGTGTGAGCTACTCATCCACCAAAGTATTTCAAATGGGAATACAGTAATTATCTCCATGAAGCTCTTTTAATTGTGAAGTTAAAAAGAGCCTTAGATAAAAGGGGAATTATTAGGATCAATTTTAAGATATAATAAGAGCATCAAACTGTTATCAGCCATGAAGGGACTTCACCTTAATGAACAAAGAAGGAATCGCTGATCACAATATGGCAACATTTATTACTTCAGACAATCATAAAACACACAAACACAAAGTAAAATATGTGAGATATCACGGGATAGGTAATGAATGATAAGATTGCTGAAAGTTCAAGCTTCCACAAACAACGAGTATAATGAAGAAAATACAGTCCAAATCACAAGAAACAGTTCAGCTAGCATGTGGTCGACCTTGCACCAAGATTATCAAAGAAAGAGAAGCTTGTCACTGGTTTTGAAGAGAGTTTTAAGTTGAGCCAGTGGTCCTGGAGGTTTCTGGATGTTCAGAGGAGATGAATCTTTTGGAGTTCAATAGTGTTGGTCTGAAGGTCAGAGGCGATGAAGGAAGCAGAATGGTGAGGTGGCTTGTGGCTGTGGCCTATACAGTGAGGAACATAATTATTTGAACACCCTGCGATTTTGCATGTTTTTCCACTTAGAAATAATGGAGGGGTCTGCTATTCACATTATAGGTGCATCATTCCCACTGGGAGAGACAGAATGCAAAAAAACAATTCTGTAAATCACATTATATGATTTGCAAAGAATTTATTTGTATTGCACTGCTGCACTAAGCATTTGAATACCTGCCAATCAGCTGTGGACCTCTGTGGACCAGCTGTGGCTGAGGCTGGAAAGGGCTACAGGGCAACCGCCAAGCAGCTTGGTGAGCAATTATCAGAAAGTGGAAGAGGCTAAAGACGACTGTCAGTCTCCCTCGGACTGGGGCTCCATGCAGGATCTCTCCTCGTGGGTATCACTGGTGATCAGAAAGGTGAGGAATCAGCCCAGAACTCCACAGGAGGAGCTGGTCAATGACATGAAGAGCTGGGACCACAGGTTCAAAGGTCTCTGTCGGTAGAACACTACGCCCTCATGGTTTCAAATCACGCATTGCACAGAAGGTTCCCTGCTCAAGTCCTCACATGTCCAGCCCCGTCTGAAGTCTGCCAGTGACCATCTGGGTGATCCGCAGGAGGCCTGGGAGAAAGTCATGTGGTCAGATGAGACCAAAATAAAACTTTCTGGTCTAAACTTCACTCGTTGTGTTTGGAGTTGCATCCAAAGAGCACCATCCCTGCTGTGAAGCTGGGGGTGAAACATCATGCTCTGGGAGCTTTTCTGCGAAGGACAACTGCACTGTATTCAGGAGAGGATGAATGGGGCCATGTACTGTGAGATTTTGAACAACAACCTCCTTCCCTCAGTCGGGAAACATTTGACCTCTGTAACTGCAAACAAAGGCTTCTGTACCAAATATTAACCCTTATTTTCTCAGGTGTTCAAATACTTATGTGCAGCAGTGCAATACAAATACATTCTTTACAAAAAATGGGATTTCCTGATATTTTTTTTTTACATTCTGTCTCTCCCAGTGAGAATGATGCACCTACAATGTAAGTTTCAGACCACTCCATGATTTCTAAGTGGGAGAACTTGCAAAATCGCAGGGTGTTCAAATACAGGATGTTTCTGCTCTGGTGAGACTTGTTGTTGACCAAATGAAGTTCATAACATTTGTGTAGTTCATTACTGGTCATTTAAAGTTGCAATTCCGTTTTCTTTGTGATTAGAAATTACAGATACTATGGCTTAATTCACTGAATTAATTCCTAATCTTTCTATAATTATTCAAAATAAACTTTCAAATTAATGAACAATGTTATGTTATAATTCTCTTTAGTAATCACCTGTTATGACTTTCCTTAAATGCTTAGATCTTTAAGTTTTGAGTCCACAATCAGGAAAGCTTTTGTTTTCTGTGTTCCTCTGGATCCCAGCAGAGTGATTCGTGACTCCTCCTAAGCATAGGCCTGAATTTCATGCTCAACATATGTAAGGGCATATGTTTACATGAAATGACAATTATAACCATTACCAGCTTTTACTACAGATTGGAACGAGACCAAGGATGACAACTCGATCTTTAGTAGTTTTACAGATACAATTTTTCATATACTAAAACAAATACCTGGTTGTGTGATAGTTAAATAAAAAAATGGTTAGGGCAGTCGCCCTGTGATCAGGAAGTCGTGGGTTCGATTCCCAAGACCGTTAGGCACCGCTGAGGTACCCTGAGCAAGTTACTGCTCCCTGGGCACCGTGTTCATAGCTGCCCACTTCTTCACTTTGTGAATGGGTTAAATGCAGAGGAAGAATTTTATGCTGTTCACACTGTGTGCTGTGGTTTGTTCACGTATGACCAGATTTTCACTTATTTTTATTTAAATGTACAGAGTTAACATTGGTGATAATCACCACATAGAAACAAATAATTTCAGGAAACGAGTAATAGGAGATAAGTAATTTTCTTTTAACACAAAACAAAATAATGCATTTTCCTCTCTCGCGTGAATGACCGTTATCTCTGCCTTATTGTCCTTTTGGGCACATTAATTGGGGCAATCAAAGGGATGCCTTTGATCAGAGGTGAGATAATCAGCCCCCCACCCCCCCTTATTTGTCCAAAAACAGTATTCTTTGTAAATCTGGCTTGGAGGTGTCTGACCATTAGGATTTTTTTCTGATCCTATAGAGACC
This sequence comes from Brachypetersius gabonensis, assembly GCA_037577145.1. NCBI lineage: Eukaryota > Metazoa > Chordata > Actinopteri > Characiformes > Alestidae > Brachypetersius > Brachypetersius gabonensis. The sequence goes on from JBBJLR010021653.1 coordinate 7,716, forward strand.
ATTTACAGATTTAAATTTTAAAGGCATAGTGACAAAACAGTCTATATCCTGTTTAATTCTATAGGTAAAAGAGAGGTCGGTAAAAGGTCACCTAAACCACAAAACGCTGCAATTGTTTTTGGTACTTCAAATCACAAAAACATCACAAGAAGACCAAATGGGGAAAAAAAAAAGACAAATATTAACATTGCAGTGCTACTACAATACTCTCTTCAGTCTTTCCAAAGTATGTGCTGGGTGACTTACTGATGCAAAATATGCAATTGTTTTTGTGCGTATTTGCCATTACAGCTGGCACAACCTGCACAATCTCACACAAGGCCCATTGCAGTTCAAATACATTCTACTGTTGCTCCAACTCATTATCTGTACCTCTCTTTTCTTTTCTCTTGATCCATCCATCAGTCTCCCTCTTGCTCATTCCTGTTCATCCCTCTTTTTGCAGTCTTACCTTTCACTGGTTACTTCGGTTTTGAAAAAACCTCCCTACACTCCGCCTTGCCTCCACACTCCCTCCACCTTGCCACATTCAGCTCCTGTGCATGCATGAAAATATTCTTTATTGCTTGTCCAATACAGTCACTAGTTTAGTCTGTCCTAATAAAACGTTACAGTGAAAGCTCCATGGACAGCTGTGACAGACTTTCCAGGCCTTGTCATGGGTACAAGGTTAGGGAAATGTTGCATGGATATATGTGCTCCATTTCCAGATGTAAATGGTATTCTCATTTACAGATTACCGATATTAAAGCAGACTAAAGACTTACCTAATGTTGGAGGGCTCTGCACCATACTGGGGGCTATTTTTAGAGGAGCAGGTATTCCTTAGGCATTTTGTGTAGTGTGCAAGGGAAATATTTGATTGCCCTATTTTACATGACGGTATTACATGACGGTAGATGTTCACACTATGTTTGTATATTTGTATTTTTTTTACATTGCTCTAAGCATAAGGCAACTATATATACATACAAAAGTATAAGCACTTTAATTTCATTTTAAACTCAGCTTAATACATTACCCTTAAACATGTAAAGTTAAATATTGTACAGCAGGCCTATTCAACTAGCGGCCCGCGGGCCGTATTCGGCCCTTTTGAAATTTATTATGGCCTGCCAGACTGTCAGGAAATCAGTGAGTGATTCCTGTGATATAATAAAGCAATGGGATTTGGATGATCATTGTCTGGTAGGCCCCCACTACTTTTGCCAAGATTGGCCAATCCGAGCACAGAAGTTGCAATATTATTAGCCAATCGCAGCCGAAAGAGGCGGGATGTGTCAGAAAATGGGTGTGTTGCCTGATGCAGAGCATAGCTGGCGGTAACGAAAGAGAATCCGGCCACACACTCAGCGAGGGGAAAATCACACACAGCGAGGGACAATCTTTGTAGTTTTAGCTCGTGATGTATATACTCTAACAACGCCCCCTCACTTGGACAGCACGAAATTCTGTGGCCCCCGAACGCCTAGTGACTTTCGTATTCGGCCCACTTGCTATTGTAGTTGAATGAACTGCTAACTCCCCACAGTGCTAGAATGTTAAATGCTAATGTTACCCCTATATACACTGTACTGTACTGTAATTGTCTTTGGTGTGTGCTGTTGTTTTCTTATAAGCAGGGTAAAAAAAAATACAAGGCTTTAAGAAGAACTAAACGAAAAACACAAACACTTGAGATAGCTTACCTCGAGATGCATCACAGAGCACCAGCCAATTAGGAGCAAGGAGAAGTAAATAGTGTTCCCGGATTGGCTTTCACTTTTAAACCTCGTGCCTCAGAGTACAGTAGCATTTCACCATGACACGCTTTCTTTGTGTTCTCTGGACAGTACCAAAAAAATTGTTTAATTTATATTTGAATGTAGCTGAAGTTACATTAATATTTATGTAACAAGATTAGTAAATTATATTTTCTTAATAATTTAGCACTAAAATGCATGAAAAATTATATATTGCCACGAAAAGCTGTGCCCCCTCCCGTCCTCGGGCTGGTAAGCGGATATCACAAAAAAAACCCGCAAACAATTCAGAACGAGGGGTGTGGCGGATGAGGCAGAGACATCCCAAAAGCAAAAAAAAAATGTGGAAGGTTATTATTTGGTCTGTGCTGGTTGTGGAAAATGACCAGAAGATTAAAGTAGCACCTTTGCTCTGATACAAATAAGACCATTTGTGCTCAAAATGAAACTGACGGTATTAATTCATTAATTTATTAATTTCATAAAATTTTTGCCTCTGAACAGTTTTTCTCAGTCTTCGCCATATCTGCGTGGCATACATCTTAGTATCTGGGAGACTGAGTATTTTCCTTCAGCAAGTTTAGGGAGGCATTCAGATTACACTTAAGAAATATGGATATGATGAATGAATGATTAGCATTGATGGTCTGTGAGAAAAAAGTATTTGTTAAACTACTGATTGTATACATATCAGTATATTGGAGGATATTTGCCACATTGTTTTCTCGTCACTTTCACCTAGTGCCCCCCAGTCTGACAGTCCCCCGAGGGAAGTCTCCTTTGGTGACTCAGGAGGGTGACACAGTGGAGCTACAGTGTCTGGTATCTGGCAAACCCAAGCCCATCATCCTCTGGTCCCATGCTGACAAGGAGGTACCTATGCCGGATGGCAACATGCAGACAGAGAGCTATGATGGAATTCTGCGCCTTGTCAATGTCTCACGCGAGATGACTGGCACCTACCGTTGCCAGACCAGCCAGTACAATGGTTTCAACGTGAAGCCTCGAGAGGCCATCATGGAGCTCATTGTGCAGTGTGAGTACCCATTGTTCTTTACAGTTCTAAAACTTTATGCCAAACTTAATTAAGAGATTCTGACTACAGCATCCAGTGCTTAAGGTTTCTATTTAACAAAACCAATCCATTAATATTCATGAGAAAATGTATTGAGGAGGAAAAAGAAGTCAGAAGCATTCAGGGGGATCACTTGTTATAATTACAGACAACCTTGGCATATATTACTTGTTGCTGATCGTGTTCCACTTCTTATCATCATTAAGATTTTTTAATTCAGTGGGAAGGTTAATTCAACATAATGAATTCCATAGCAGTTTTGTGATAAGCATGAAGTGCTTAGGAGTGACTTAACTTAGTCCCATTCAGATGTGTGCATGGGGTGGTGGTGGCCTAGTGGTAGGATACTTGCCTCCGGACCAAAAGGTCACAGGTTCGAATCCTACCTCCAGTGCAAGACCCTTAACCCCAAGTTGCTCCAGGAGACTGTCCCCTGTAGTTAAGTCGCTTTGGATAAAAGTGTCTGATAAATGCCGTAAATGTAAGACAGGTGCTGGTGTTAATTCATGACCAGTTGTACATGGATCTGGGTCTGGGAGAGGTGCTTTGCTGATCACACAGTTTTCGTTATTGCACAGCAGCCACTCTCATTTTGTAAAAATTGGGATTAATGAGAGGGCTCGTGAGTCTCTTAATTACAGTTATGGTGTGAAATCATATGGAGGTGAAGAATCCAAGGTTAGCTTGTTAGAAACCCCTGAGTGGTCTTGATCAGACTGGCTCTTTACCGTAATGTTGCAGCTTAGCGTGATCAGCTGTCAAATGAAATCAGGTTTGGGGCCTGTATTCTGCTATTCTGTACTTTGTAATCCACTAGTATGAGGATAATTTTACTTGGAGTTCTTGTGTGCATCCAGCTGTTTCTGTATACTCTCATGTGCTCATATTTCCACAAACACTGAACCTCTGTTTTAGACCAAAGCTATGCCATTGCTGTAATGTTTTTTGGGATTCAATCAAGGTCCACCCCCATGCACAAAATGCTGTCACACTCGATGCATACTGTGTATAGCTGAACTGTGCCAGTGCCCATGTTCCCAAGCATGTAATACCCCTCAGTCTCTCCAGGACGTAGAGCTACTGCTTGGTATTCATGTCAGTGGAGCTGGAGTTGAGATTCTCCACAATGGGAACACCAAGAAACTTGTTACTCTGGTCTCCACAGAGGAGATGCTGCTGCTAAGCAGAGAGTGATCACAGCATGCTCACTGGAAGTCAACTACTTTTTTAGTCTCTTTAGTTTTATACTTATTGTTCCATCCAGTCAAGCCCACCCTGTGGATGTGAAATTGATGATGTAGCTTGAGATTGCATTTTTGCACCTGCTTTTCTGCAGTGTGAACAGCAGAGGACTGAGCAAATAGGTCAAGAGTTCATGGTGCTGGAGAAATAGCTCCTGATCCCGACTGAATGAAGTCCACATAAGATCATGTCTGTTGGGGCAAAGAGAAGAGTGATGGGTAAAGATAATTTTTTTTAAATCTCATTTAATCACATGGTTTTCTGCGATTAATTGCATTGCTATATGCAAAAGTAGTGTGCTGTGAACCTTTATTTTTATGTACTGCAATATGAACAAAAGTGCAATAACATTTCATTTGCAAACACTTTAAACAAACAAGATAATGAGCTTTTTAACAGCAATATTCCCTTTAACATTACTTAACTTACATTAACTTAAACGTTCATCATTATCATCTTAGCTCTTCTTGCCACTGCTGGAAGATGGCCTCCACATTTCTCTCCACGCAATCATACCTTGAGCTATCTGCATCCACACGCTGACACCCATCTTCTCAATTTCATCTCTCCATCTCCTCCTGGGTCTGTCCCTTGATCTTTTCCCTTGTCTTGGTTTCTATTCTGTTATTTGTTTTGCCCACTTGAAGTTCTGCATTCGGGCTAGATGGTTTGCCCACTTCCCTCTCTTGTCTCAACTATCTATATGATGTGTTTGATCTTGCTATTACCTCTTATTCTATAATTGTATCATTATCATATCCTTTAGAGTAATGTTTAGTATTATTCTTTCCATTTTGCATTGTGCCACTGCCACCTTGCTCTCTTTTTAGTAAGAGTCCATGTTTCTGCATTGTAGGTCATTGCTGGTAATATGACTGCTGGTAATATGTGACATGATCTTATTGAGGCATATCAGTATTTTCTTTTTTCTTATATATATTTTTTTCTTATATATATATATACATACATATATATACATATATATATATACACATAATCTATTGTAATCTATGTGTAATCTATTATGGAAAGCCAAACAGGAAATATTGAATGAAACCTGATATACATGGAATGAAACCCGATATATATATATATCAGGTTTCATTCCATATATATCAGGTTTCATTCCATATATATCAGGTTTCATTCCATATATATCTGGTTTCATTCCATATATATCGGTTTTCATTCAATATACATCCCTGTTCATTCCATATATATCGGGTTTCATTCCATATATATCTGGATTCATTCCATATATATCGGGTTTCATTCCATATATATCGGGTTTCATTCCATATATATCGAGTTTCATTCCATATATATCGGGTTTCATTCCATA
>JBBJLR010021663.1:0-13115 GCA_037577145.1 Brachypetersius gabonensis
CTCTCTCTCTCTCTCTCTCTCTCTCTCTATCTATCTATCTCTATCTCTCTCTCTCACCCTTTCTCCCAGTAAATTTCAGAAAGGCATTTCTTGTGTCCCCACTTTTATTCCAACAACAATCTCAGTTGGCTACTCGCCTCTGCAAGCACCAAAAGTATAAAAGTACTAATACCATAGAGGCATTTTGATATTGGATCTAGTTTGGTTCGGAAGAGTTTTTGTTAAAATATAGCTAATGACAAGAATTAAACACTGTTTGAGTTTGGTTGTATGCTAGTTTATGGTGCAGAGGCAGAGCCTTTACTCAAATTAAATTATAATGTGGACTGATGTAAGAAAGGAAATAATAAACCCCTCTCAATCACCTGAGGTGGACAGAATGATTTTAGAAATACATGGTGTTACATAGTGACAAATCAGTGTGCTACTGTATGTGCGGGGATTTAAAACACAAACAAGTGAACTGAATTTTGTGTCACTGCTGTCAAGACAAGCCCAAAGTTACTTAACAGGAAGGAAAAGGCATTTTTAAAAATCATAAGTTATTGGTTTTGTGAGTCATTTTGGACAATTTCTATTCGACTCATTGTCATAACACTTGGCACATTTTGTGAAAAAAAAAATTGATCTGCTTTATTCTTTCACTTTGAGCATTTGTTAGCAGACTTGTTTGTGAAACTTCAAAGTTTGTGAAAGAGTTGATTGCCCTTCTATATGAGATACAGACCTTTTTCATTTCAATGCATAAGCAGGATTTTGTGAACGTTCATGCGGATAACTTCTGTGTGCATGACCACTTAAGAATTCCTGGGGATTTCTTCAAAATTTCTAAATAACAGATACACTACCATATCCTTAGATGTTCATATCATAATGTTTAGATGTGCAGATAATCATCCTTGGTGTTGCACGTGTGTGGGTGAACTGAGGAGAAGCCTATGTCTCTTTATCTTTAGCCTGTGAGACTTATTTTCTGTCATCAGGAATAAACATCCAACCATTATCAGCATCCAATACCACTTATCCCATCCTGTCACAGGCTTTTTATGTAAGAGATAGGTGCTTGGATTTCAACCAAAGACATCAGGCTGCTGTTCTCTGGTCTCAGTCGATGTGTTTTTGTAATAAAGCTGCTGTTTTTGGTAGCAAATGGACATTCGCTGCTTAAGGGAAAGTTTGAATAACAACTGCAATGCACATTAATGTTAAATTGCAGGATTGATATTTCTAAGTAAGAGCCTTCATTATGAAAATTGAGACTGGATTAGCATATAGAGCCAAGCACATCTCCATCAGCCTCACCAAGTCAGTGCGTACTATAAAATGAAGTCAATGCATCTTCTCAGCAAAGAAGCCCTCTTTCTGACCCCTCTGTTTGGAATGTGATGAGCATCTCACAGCTCTTATTATCTCTACAGGATTATGAAAACCTAGCCGTTCAATAAGCAGTTCCATTTTCCAAAGGCATTGTTAAAATACCTTATCCACTATCTGTTGTATGTAAGAGAGAAAAGTCATCTTTAATGGTTATATTGTAACTAAATATATGTGGGCACTCCTAATTATTGAGTTCATGTGTTTAGCCACACCCATTGCTGACTGATGTATAAAAGCAAGCCAGTCATTCAGTTTCCTTAGACAAATGCTGGTAGAAGGAAATTTATTTTTGTAAAAGGAAAGTATCTAAGAGTAACAACAACCCTATCTATTCTCGAGTGAATCTCTTGTTATAGAGTGCCAAACTGATTATGAAAGCAACACCAAGAGAAGAACTGTGCATCAGAAGCTTTACCAAATGGGATTCCATGGCTAAGCAGCTGCACACAGGTATAAAATCATTATGCACAATGCTTACTGTATATAGTGCTTATATAGTGCTTACCGTAAAGTTAGGTGGAGGACGGATAATAGTACGGGGCTCTTTTATAAATTTAAAAGTTAGTTAAAAGTCCAGGAGGACTTTCTGTGAGTACATGAAGATACAGAAATGCTGTCCATGTTAAAAATATTGTGAATTTGTTTTAGCTATCAATTAATAGTTGTTGCATGTTATCAATTAAGCTTGACTACTGTTTTGTTACAAGTTACTCATTAAGCTCGACTGCTTTTTAAGGCCAATATAAACCTCATTAAAAGAGAGCTTTTCACCTTGTTGTTTTCATTTCAAGTGACAGGGTATTTGGAAATGCTCTATTGGCTGCAGCCCAAGTACAGCTGGTGAGAAAGTTTTAAATCCTCTCCAGATGCGGCAGACTGTGGCCTCAGTGTGTTGACCTGGTTTCTGAGAATTCTACGCAACTGAGCGTCCCTTCTGACTGGTCAGACTGTGGCATGCCTATATTTCTGCATATGTGAACATAACCAGGGTCAGTGCTTTCTCTCTTAATAGATCCTGAGTGTTTTCTGAACAGAGCCTGTGACAGCCGTAACGGATCCAAATACACACCAGCTGTCTCCTACAAATTACATAATTAAAATACAAAACTGTGTTATTAATATGCATTTCCTTGTCCAATTTTCAATTTGGAGTAAATGTGAGTTATGTTTTCCTTCCATTCTCAAATGAACTGCATGAATGGTGTTGGGTGTAGTCCTAAACACTGTTATATTGAAGGATTATACGGTAAGTCTGAATCTCTTTATATAAGACCAGTAAAAAGTTCAACTGTTCATCTGAACTGTAGCAGGATCTTGGTTCTTCTGAATTAAAAACACCTATTCTGTCTTCCCACCTTCATTCTTTTCTAATCATAAAAAACAGATCATTTTTGTCTTGTAACTTGGAAGACGATATAGATAAATGGATGGATGGATTGATGTATGATCTAATACACTAAATAAATAAATAAATACCAAGCCAACTTCCTGCAGTTCTACATGTACAGAATCTAAATAATATCATGTTTTAATGTACTATGTAATATGACACCATAACATATTACATTTACTAGCATGTCCTCAAAGTTTTGATTTTACACTTTTTCTTACCCATGAAACACATTTTTATCGTACAAAACAGCACAAATACATTAGAACATGGAATGTCCATTATTGTCTTGCGCACTCTGTCATCCATTATCACTTTATTAATAATTGCCAAGCTCAAACAGATAGACTTGTGTTATCTAAATGAATGCTAACATGAAAAAAGTGAATCTACACAACGTTTCATCTCTCAAATTTGTTGACTACTTTTCTCAACCATCTGATATCAGTTACTTTTTTGGACTTTTTGTTCTCTCTTCTCTAATCTAAAATCCAGGGGGGTTTCCCTGCATATAAAAGGGCACAGTGCATTCCACACTAATGGACTGTGTGAATCTAAAGCTCGCTCTGAATGCGAATTATCCCCATCTCAACCAAATACCATTTTTATCACAACCTGTTGGTGGTGCTATTGTTTGTAAGTCCAAAGCAATCAGTTTCTCATTTGTTTACAGCAAATAAATACATTTAAATTAAAAAAGGAATCACCTAAAAAGGTCTCTTGAAAGAGAGAGACTGCTAACCCCTACCAGCTCATTTATACCAGCTGCCCCTGCAGCTGGTGGCCTAGTGGTTCACCCTGTGATTAGGAAGTCATGGGTTCAGTTCCCAAGACCACTCGGCACCTCTGAGGTACCCTGAGCAAGGTACCGTCCCCACATACTGCTCCCCGAGCGCTGTGTTCCTGGCTGCCCGCTGCTTCACTTGGTGAATGGGTTTAATGCAGCGAGCCTACCAGCCTGGAGGCCATGCCTCTAAGGCCAAGACCACATGATCCAACCACAAATCACTGATGGCTGCAGACCTGCTTTAACTTAAAACTTAACTTAGAACTAATCCTCTGTGTGAACATCTAGTTTGTCCTGAACCATTAGAGCAGCAAAGCACACATGCTCAGAAAATCCACATGCACTTCTAGAACACTGTGCTCATAGAGCATGTGCCACGAGAAATCCTCAACTGCATGAAATGAAGAGGCCTCTCTTCCAGTGCACTTAATTGCTCTTACAGTTCGATGCATGGAACAGTATGGCAGTGAGGAAGATGGTATTTCCATCCCAGAGTGGCAGGGAGAAGAGTGAGAGTGAAGAGTGAGAGTTTGACAGGTGTCACACTCACCAGTACTCTTTATCCTATGCTCAGTTTCACTGATTTGTGGTAATAAAGTACCCTGGCTGACTACAATACAGCCAGAAATGTGTTGTTATCCTTCACTCCTTCACTGTCTCTCAGCTGGGGTTGGGTGAGCACAGCCAACTTGCCTAGGTTCAGATTCAGAAACATAGGCAGCAGATGACAATGAGAGGCACCAGACTGTTGGGTAATGGTCTGGAATATCAGTAGAAGCTATCGGAAACCCTCTGGGATCTGTACTTTGGTGGCATTGTTGTGGCCATGCATCAATCCTGATGACCAAATCTACCAAGACTTCACAGGTGCCCAGCAGATACTGGGTGATAAGCTCATCCTTGACATTTTTGTTAGAGCGTGCTTGCACTCCTCCCACTGGCGGTATCCAGAGTCTGAAAGATTGGCCCCCTGAACATATGCACTCTCCTCATCTCCATAGAAACCACCAGTGGGATATGTAAACTGACAGAGAATGAGGGAGAATTTGATTAATATATGAACAAACCATGTGAACTGTAATTATACTGCTTTCCAAGCAAGCAAACAGTTTTTAAATATCACAAACCTGATGATTCAGTGCATGTGGATGCTTGTGTATCCTATATCAGTGTTTCACTCCTGCTTGTATGTTACCATGCTCTCCACATTCTGCTGTTTCTCTGCACTTCAACACTTGGATCATAGGGCTATGTCTCAGTGTCTGCTTCATTACTGTTGTTTTTATTCCTGGGGCAAAATAGGAGATTCAAGATTCAAAATGGTTTGTTTGTCACATGCATAATCATACAAGTACAACACACAGTGAAATGTATCCTGAACCGCAACTTTTTGACTGTGCAAACATTATAAACAATAAGTACATTTTAAATTAAAAAGCTGGAATTTTCTGAAACACAAATGTAAAAAAAGAAATGAGTAAGGAAAGTACATATAAGTATAAATGTAAGTAAAAATTTTAATTTTAAACACAAATCTAAAAGTAAATAACCACAGAGGATAACTATAGACCAACTGACAATAGATCAAAATCATTAGAGAGGAATGCTCTCGTCTGTAACCCAGAATATTACTATAGTTTCTGGCTTTTTGAATTGACTTAGTAACACAATATAGCAAAACCAGTGGGCACCAATGTATAACAGGCCATTGTCTCAGGTTAACCATTCATGAAGAGGGAAATCTTCTTCCAAACACGATTACAAAGCATACAGCAAATATTAAAGTGAGGAAACCATTAGTTGTAGCTGTTTATGCTGCCAATGTTAACACTTCCTAAAAGGTCTCATAACAATGACACAAATTAAACCATTTTGCTGACCTTCAGTTAATAATGGTAGCTGACAGGTGATTGGTAGCTTTTTGTGTCAGCATAATATCATCAGAAGAAATCGTTAATATTGTTGTTATTTATGCAGACATTGTGTTCAAAGGATCCAAGCTCAGTATTACAGGGTCCATTGTTGGCCCTCCCCCAAAACCACCTATGATAAAGACAGTGACCTAGATGGCCAGCAGAATGGCCAGAAGTCCCAGTATAGACAAGAGTGCTGGCAAAAAAATAAATAAATGAATGAAAATTAGCTTTCAAGATAGTGTAACCAGGCAAGGGGACAGTCAGATTCAGGAGACTGCAGGTTTGAGTCCTGGCAATGCCACAGCTATACATAACTAGGAGTTAAAAAGAACTGATTCCCTATTGCTCAGTGCAGTGCTTGTCATTGTAACATAAAAGAAAGAAAATGTTACCCTGCAAATAGGTTGAGTAATCCTATGATGCTGCATTAGCAGTCTGAGCATCCTCTGCTAATGTTCAACTTCTGCTAATGTTAAATGGGGATACCTATCTTGTGGATGGATTTGAAATGAATACAAAGAGTAGGAATCTAAAACTATACCACACAAAAATGATGGTTTTCGGAGACATGTCCTTGACTGAACCTTGGAACGTATATTCAGAGTAGACGGTACATCCTTCCATGCATTCTTTGACTCAAAATGAGTACAATTAAAGACAATTCATGGAAAAGGATATTTCGGCTTGTGCATCCTGTCCATGTAAATTCTTCAGGTGGCATCTGTGCTGCACATCCAATATTGTTTCATCCAATAACGGAGCTGTTTTTTGTCTTAATTTTCCAGACATTACATCAGAACTGTGCAAAATCCATAAGGGTCTCAGTTCAGACCACTCCAGCTTGAGTAAGTACATCAAAAAGATGGTAACTCAAACAGCAGTGTAAATTATATTGTTAACATTACACCTACCCTGTAGTAGTGAGTCTAGTCTTTTCTGTTTTGGTGCAGCCCTGCACTACATCGTGCCTTTTCAGAAAAGTTAGTTGACACATCTGATGTTGTTACTATTCCTGACATCAATAGTTCCTCACTCAGCACATCGGTGGCATGGAGTACTGAGTGTAAAGTTGATTTTATTAAACGCACTTATGTAACTTAAAAAATGTGCACATGCAGATACTGATAAGACTTGTATAATGAAATAATTTCACCACACACAGTCTCAATGGAGGAAGTCCAAAGTATAAACAGGAAAAGCCATAGTAGTTCTGCTTATAGACCTTCAAAATACTTTCTGATTATATAAAAAGAATACAATATACTGGCTAGAGTACAAATAAGCATGCAGGGAACACACTGTGCACCTATTTCCAGTCAACTTTGATCTTAAGTGTGACTTAACTTGTATGTAGTAAATGTTGGCTGTAACCTAAATCCTTAAAGACTGCCAACAGATGCCACTCTCATGCTACACATGAAAGAGAAAACTAAGAATAATCCATGTGAACCCGAACATTTTTGACTACGTGTAAAATTAACAATAGAAGCCCTTCGACCACTACCTCCAACACACACACACACACACACACACACACACACACACACACACACACATGCATTGGTTTGTGTCCTTGGTTTAATAAAAAAGGTTTGCCTAAAACATGTCTTCCCATATTTTTTAGACCTTTTTGTACATTGTAGCTCAAGAACATTGCACTTTTATCAGGACTGGACCCTGGCAGGACACTAACAAATGTATTTGTACACAATATCATTTCATTAGTCTATTCTTGACCTTGATGATGTCCTTGATACTGGTTTTAAAGCAGAAACCTCTTTTACCTTCAAGTATGAAGATTTAGATGTGCCTGGAGTGAAATCCATGATACCTCAGAGCTTGTTCAAAACATTCTCACAGTTTAGAGACACAAAGATATTTTAGTGGTCTAAAATAGAGTAACCAATAAAATTCTAATCCTCCAAGAATGTACCAGTGGTCCAAAACAACATGCTGTACAGGGGAAAGGTCTTCACAAAATTAAAACCAAAAGACCAAACAAAAAATGCTGATTAACTCCATCACTATTTTCAGTTCTCTGCTTCTTTATTCTCTTGGTATTTCTTTTAGATTTTTAATTAATTTCAACCTAAACCATCGAGTGGAGCTGAGGAAATCTAACCAAAGAGAACCACATTTCTGATTGTCTTCTATTAAGACAATGCCAACTGTAACTGATTGCACTGATTGCAATGAGTTCTACGCTACAGCTTTCAGCAAGTCTTGCATTACACTATTTTGTGCAGGCTCTTACGGATGTAGGAGGTTTAATACTGTAATCTAACTCATAATTTTAAATAAAGTACATGTGAACACATCACAGTACAGCACACAGTGGGAACAATGTAAAAATCTTTCTCTGTATTTAACCCCTTCACCGAGTGACGCAGTGGGCATCCACCAACGAGGAGCGCCCGGGGAGCAATGTGTGGGGTTGGTCCCTTGCTGGGATACCTCACTAGCAGTTAGGGATTCAAACTCCCTAACCACTAGGCCACCAGCTGCCCAGTTTATTTAAGTAAACTACATACAAATTGTGTCACTGAATTTTGTTATAGAACTCAATAACCATCATTATGCCTTAACAGCAGAAATACTGTCATACTATAATACTATCGTGCTATTTCAAATTCTTCTGGCAAAATAATGTATTATGAATGTCTTATTAGGTGTTCAAATCCATAGCCTCCAGGATTCTCAGTAAGACACACTGTGCAGTTGTTGATGCCTATAGGCAGTTACAGTTATCCCTAGAGATTTAGGTATATATGATTTTTTATATTTTGTGTTGCTTTACTATCTCTTCAGAAAGTTTTCCAATGATCTGTTGTGTTACACGTTGCATTTTTCACCTTGTTTCTTTCCCATACGACTTTTTTGACATCCAGCAGAGTCCATGATATTAGTGTTATTCATCTTTTTATATTGAATCACACAATCAGAGACCCATCTGGTGGCCAGATTATCCATAAACTATCTATGAAGGAAACCAGTTTCAGCAAGACTTAACCACAGAGAGCTTTTGAAAGTAAAAAAAAAATTCTTGCAATATGATTTTGTACATTAAATTGGGCAACCTGTGTAATTTTCACTGTGACATAGGAGCTAATCCTCAGGCATGTGAAATATATAAAGGGCTTTGAAATTTTCACAGACCTCTGACTTTCCTCTAGCTCTTACAGAGAGACATGGGAAATGAGAGAAATTGTCATTGGAGACTTGCCCGAAGTCTGACCGAGGCTTTCATTAACATAAAAGTCATTAACATTTTATATACATGTTATCCAATGCATTCTTGTCACCTAAGGCTGTTTTTCAGCATCAGCTTACATTCCCAAACATTACAGTTGCAGCCTCATGCACTTTAGTAACCTTCCAAACATGCATCAATAAAGCCCTGTCCAGTGTATTTGTCTCCTTTTCTCATTTCGTGTTGTGCTTGTGAAACCCCAGCATATTGCATACTCATTACCACCTTTTGATTGACAGCTCATGAATCAAACCAAACAGCCCTCTTTAGTGCAGGTGCATTATATTAACACTCATTTTCATGAACAAGTCACTTTGTTGGTACAGGTTAAGGAGACTGACGCAAAGGGGTAAAAACCATTAAGACCATCCAGAGAAGAAAATGTTCTCACAAAGAAATCTGAGTCATTTTGGAGACAGAAAGTGAGAAAGAGAGGGAGGGGGGAGACAGAGAGAGAGAGAGAGAGAGAGAGAGAGAGAGAGAGAGAGACAGAGACAGAGACAGAGAGAGAGAGAGAGAAAGAGAGACAGACACTTTCTCCTTTCTACGGTACCAGTGTTAGTAAATATCTTCACCCTGATGATGTCAGTATGCACACACTGTGTGATGCAGGTGTGAGGGTTGATTCCAGTTTCGTGAATTTGTACTAAAACTCTGATTCGCTGTGGGCAGTTAATGAAGCTCGCATCAAATGGAATGTAATTGCAAATACTTCTCAGTGTACAGTGTAAATTGTGATAGTAAACGTATGCAGGTACAGACTTGGTTAGAAAAACAGTGCTCAAACTAAACAGAGGGTAAAAGTAGTTGATTATTCACACAATAACTAAAACAAACCTGTGAAAGAATAAAAATAAGTTGAATGCTTAAATAAAAGAATACAAAAAGTTTAAACAATCAGACAACAATGAAAACACAAATTCAGTTTTTTGGTTTAAACTTTTTATTCACCTGTCACTGAAATAATACTAAATATGATTAAACAATTCAACAAATGAACCACAAATGTAGTTATGCCACATTTAAAAAAAAAACATTAGTGAACACCCTTTTAATAAGTTAATATGCGGTGACTTTACCTTTCACTTAAGATCTGTCATTGTAAACATCACAAAAATGTATTAGTTTATTAATGTATGGGATCACATACACTTTATTGTTTAAAATGAAGAACTGCATTCTAGTTCAGAGTATATCATGAAACACAGCAGTGTGGCCTGACTGCCATCTGCTGGGGGATCTGGACATGCTGAGGTCACAGCACTGACTGGACCCTCAAAGCTGCAGCTGTTTTATCATAAGCACGGTTCCCAGTGATCTGTACTTTCTCAGGTGCTTATGTCTTCTTGTTTATAACAGCATTCAAAGTGTGGTCAGGATTCAGGACTCCGAGTCATACTGTCAGACCTCATCAATATCTGCAGTGGACAGGTTCCCTTTACAAGTTGAGTAGATATCCTTCAGTCTAATATTCCACTGCAAAGGTATATCAGGTCACTAAGCAATATTAGAATATGGTTATTTCTAGCTTGACCACAAAGAAATGTGACCCTTTTACATGTCAGTAGAGTTTAGTGAGTCACATTTTTCAAGTTATGAAGTTCCAGTTCCAACTGTCTTATTCTCTCATCCTTATCACTGAGCTCCTTCTGCAGTCGTTTAAGTTCATCCTGCTGCTTGTAGAACATCCTCAGAAACTGCAGGAATACACACACACACACACACACACACACACACACACACAGTATATTATGAATATTAGTCATCTTCAGTATCATCAATATATATCATCCTCTAACAACACTAACAAGTGGTTCTTAACTGGTTGCCATTAGAAAAAAATACTTTTGGATCCAATTCAATGGATTAACATTACATAAAGAAACCATTTATAAAAAAGTGGCTTTCATCAACACACCTCATTGTCTGTCTGGGGAGAGACGCTCTCTAGCAGGTCAAGCCCTTTCATTGCCACCATTCTCTTCTCTCTTTTGGCAGCTTTAGGGCCTGCTGGGTTTGGGCGCTTATAGTTTTCCTTAAGAGATATCAGGACTGGTCCTGTGTAACAGACTGTATTAGGGATTTGTAGTGATCTGTAATTCACGAGGAACAGGGCGGCTGTTTACCTCTGTTGATCCCACTGAGCCACTCTTCAGCAGTGAGAGCCGGCTCTGCACCTGTTGTCATCGGGTAGATGTCCTCCTGGAATTTCTCTGCCTGCAACAGTAAATGAATGTCATCTGTCTCAGTGGCATCACTAATTGAGTTGGCAAAAGCAGAATATCTGAAAAGCCTGAAGGCCTAATGTGGAATAACACTGTTGATTCCAGAGTGGTGTAGACTCACTCTGCGTGGCACTATCATTGAGATGGGCTCCACTAGACCTTTCAGAGTCACCAGCTTGTAGAAACGGAACACTTCACACTCTCCCACCTCCAGACCCCGCTTTGGCATCACACCTGTGAAGGTTGAAAAACAATATTAAACTTTGAACTGTTACTCACTCACATTCATTCATTTTCTGTTCCCACTTAATCCTTCCTAGGGTCATGGGCATCTAGGGCCTATCCTGAGGCCTACAGGCAAAAGGCATGGTCTCACCCTGGGTCAGGTGCCAGTCCTCCACAGGGGGCAATATAGAATCCACAGATCACCTAACATGCATGTCTTTGGACTGTGGGACCGTAGACCTCAGAGGAAACCCACACCACCACAAGGAGAACATGCAAACTCCACACATATAAGGTTTGGATTTAAATTCCCAACACTAGAAGTGTAACACTACAGCCTTACTCACTGACACTTTTTTCTTTTATATGAACCTCTTTGTACTGCATGCTAGTCAATAGAGCCTCCAACCTTTCCTATGATCATCTCCATGCTGAAATAAGTAAAATAACAAGCAGCTCCAATGTGCCGTGCTTTTGTACGTTGTTTTTCTTTAACTGCAAGGGGAATGTCAGAACAAGGCTTTCTGTCCTCTTTGTACTGCAAGGCTATCTAAACTGCGTGTTTGCTATTTGACTTGCCAAGTCCTTTTTGCGGAGCTGGTGAGCTGAATTCCATTAGATACTGCAGGAAGGGCTTCTCTGGACTGACCTCATAGTATCTGATATTGCCATCTCCCTGTGAACCACAAGAGAAAAAGTCAAATAACCCAATACTCTTATCTGCATTTCCAGAAATTTCACATCAAAGCCTCTTGCTCGAAAGAAATACTGCTGCTACTGATTAATACAAATGAACTTTGCTTTGTACCTCAGTGACTATGCAGCACATCTGGATATCATGATTACACTGTTCAATGACAAACCAGCGCTTGCCTTGCCTGCCAGGTACAGCATGTGTGTGTCTGCATCATAAAACGGAAAAAGGAGTCCAGACAGCCCATCTATCTCTTCCTCGGTGATTGGCGCGGACAAGTCCTCCTGTGAAGGAGCACACGCTCATGTGCACACTCATAATCTCTGACCTCATTACAGCTCGATGGATCATAAAATGTCACATTTCCACACTATTTAGAATGAATAAAAAGACACTGAACACATGTCATATGAGAAACTATTTACCTCATGATGCAATATAGACAATAAAAGCAAAATAAGCTTGAGATTTGACTTTATTTAATATCCATTTCATTGGCATCCTTCCAAACGGTGCTTCATGGTGTATCAGTGTACTTTTACAGCCCTGTATGACACTGAATTTACCAGAGAATAAATGTTTTGTGGAGACACTGTCAATACACACACATTTTAAACTGACCAGATCCCAAAGTGCGATCTGCCTGGTGTTCCACTGTGACACTCCAGTCGTTAGCACACGTTTCATGTTGCCTAGAAACACCACCCTGCCGACTCTGTGCCTCTTACAGTCTGTTTCCTATACAGACAGAGTGGGGGAGAGAGACAGAGAGAGAGATAGGGAGAGAGAGAGAAAGAGAGAGAAGAGCTGACAAAGTGTCTTAAAACACACAAGGACATTTCAGATGGAAGTCCGGTATTGGCTGTGCTAGTAAAGTGATTAAATGAATACAGTGACCACTGCTCTTAATATGATTGGTCACAGGAAATTAAAATGTTTTTTATTCTGGAGTTACAAAAGGGCCAAACAAAGTGATGATCCAATGTTTTTGTGTGTGTGTGTGTGTACAGGTGCTGGTCATAAAATTAGAATATCATGACAAAGTTGATTTATTTCAGTAATTCCATTCTAAAGGTGATACTTGTACTTGTATATTAGATTCATTCATCACACACAGACTGATGTATTTCAAATGTTTATTTCTTTTACACACTCTAATCAGCCAATTAACTCAAAAAGCCTTTAAATGGTCTCTCAGTCTAGTTCTGTAGGTTACACAATCATGGGGAAGACTGCTGACTTGACAGTTGT